>APFE031524886.1:1942-12908 GCA_000404065.3 Pinus taeda
ACTGCCTGCAATATCTGCTCCATAGGTGGTAAGGGAAAGTTGTCCTTTTGACAGGCTTTGTTGAGATTGCGAAAGTCATTACAAATCCTAATATCTCTGTTTTTCTTTCTAACATGTACCATATTGGAGACCCATTTAGAATGTCTAACAGGAAAGATTATCTTGGCTTTCAATAGCTTATTGAGTTCGGTTTTTATCTGATTTTCTAAGTTGGGATGAACCTTTCTCAATTTTTTTTGGACAGGTTTTTCGTTATCGATCATCGGAATAGTATGTTGGATGATAGAAGTGTCGTATGTTTTAAGTTCATCATAATTCCAGGCAAAAACGTTTTTGTATTGTCTCAAAAGACGAATATATGCTAGCTTTTCTTCGGAGGTTAGCCCAAGGCCTAGTTTATGTTTTGGGGTTTGGCATCGGTTCCTAGGTTTACCAATTCGTAATTCAAGGTCAAACTTTGGAGCTTCGAATTGGTAGATCTTTTAAACCGATCTTTCAAATCGTACAGGTCTTCTAACTTGATCATTGATTTAGGTATAGCATTGTGAGTGCTATCTTGTTGTAATTGCCGATCATGTTAATCTTCGTCGATTATTTGGTTGGAGTAGGATCCTTCAGAAGTAAGAAAATTTACGATATCAAGATTGTCATTGAATATTCTCCAATTTGTGATGTTGTCAGGAATAGAAGGTCTAAAGATTAATTCTATTGAGAATCTATCTGGACAAAAATATTCTGAAGGAATGAGCTTAGGAGCTATGTTAGCTTAAAGGTCAGCTCTTGCATTCTGGAGTCTGGGAATTGATGAAATATTGAATGCTGTAAAATGCTTAGTCAGATCTTGAACTAAAGATTTATAGTGTTTTAAATGATCTGACAGGCAATGTATAGTATTATGTACCTGTCTGACTACAATTTCAGAGTCTCCAAAGACTTGGAGATACTTTATGTTTAGCCCAATTGCTTTGTACAACCCTTGAACTAAAGCTTCATATTCTGTTGTATTGTTGGTACAATCAAATTTGAGCCTACATGTTAACATGATTTTGTCTCCCTTTGGACTAATTAGCACGCATCCTGCTCCTGCTCCTTCGTTAGATTTAGAACCATCAAAAAAAAATTTCCAAAACAAAGATTTATTTGCAGGTTTATCTAAAAAATTGATACATTTTGAACTATCCGTTTGAGAAAAAATTTTGACTTGGGACAAAACATAATGTTCTAAATATGGGGATGTATGAGCATTAAAATTTCCGAGAAAAGAATCTACTGAATAATTGCCAATTATGTTATTGTTATATGCTACTGGTTCATTTTCCCCTTCTAAATCTGTTACTATGTACTTATGATGTAATTCTCGTTCAACTTTTATTTCATTTGGCTTACCATTGTAAGGCAGCCACATATGCGACCAGTCAGTTGAGAAGTATCCATGCAGTTTTTCTGACCAATCCCTGCTAAGAATTAAGCCATAAAATTTAGGGATATCAGCCACTAAAATATCAATCACTTGACAAACCTTCGGGTTGGATGACAGCCTTATGGTTACTTGATTTAGTTCACCGATGACTTCGACTTGAGACCGATCCAGCTAAACTATGCAAATAGTGGATTTCTGTGGTTGAACGTTTAATTTGGTGCATATGGAATTCAGTAAAATATTCGATGAAGCACCTGAATCCACTAAACAATTATGTACATTTTTGTTAAGAATTTCATAAGTAAGGAGAAAAGGGGGAGTATGAGATCTCGATCTACCTCCAATTAAGGCGATGTCGTTTGGATCAATCTTGTTAGTCGTATTAGTTGGAGGTCTTCCCATGTTCTGAGAAGCTTGAGAAATTACAGCGGCAGGCAAAGGTGCAACTAGCACAGCATGTAATTATTTCGTCATTATCTTTTGTTGATGCTTTAGTTTGCTCAATTCATATAGAGTGATATTTTCCCTAGTCTTTTTCATGTCTTCTATGATATTGTACTCCATTTCACCCGAAACGATCAGTGTTTTAGATGGAGTAGGTGAATCTGTTTGGACTGGGCTAGTTTGAGTTGCTTTAGATGTCGTTTTCTTTGTTGCGACCTTATCCTTTGTTGCAGAGCTTGCGCTCTTTGGTTTTGGGGTAGTTTGGGGAGGATCAAGCTGATTTCTACTTCGTGTGTTAACAGGGAATACTTCTTGATCTTCCTCTTGTGGGAGGATGAAATCCCACATTCCTTGTAATTCTACAACTTCTTCATCATCGGTTTGCCCTTCAGTGACAATTTCCTCTTCCTCTTCCTCGGATTCAACATTTGTTATAGTGGGTGGCTTTGAATCCGTTGACGGGCCTCTTTTAAAAGCTCTATAGGGCCTTTTTGAAGAACTTTCTGCTACTTGCTTTTTTATGTCGACCATTTCATTAGACATGGTCTTAAGAACTTTTTGCAATCCCTCCAAATCGAATGGATCTTTTTCTTGTTTCTTCTTGGACTCTTCTTTGAAGGTGACCTTCTTAGACTTCTGGTCTTCTAACGCGGATTTCTTCTCTAAGGCGATTATACGTTTCTCTACTGCTATGGCTTCTTTCATGTTTTCGACAAGGGTTGCTTTATTAGCCCTGTCCATGAAGATTGCTATGTTTGATGGTAATGCAATGATATACCATTCACATCGCACTTCCTCGCTGGGCTGGGAAGCAGTAGGAATTTTGTTTAGAATCTTATTGAAACGTAGATTGAAATCTTTGATCGATTCTCTAGGTTTTTCCCTAAGGTTGGATAGGTCATTGATTAACGTTTCCGTAGACCTGTCGTCACCAAACTTGGTTAGAAATTGGTCTTGGAAGATGTCCAAACTGGTAATAGATCCAAAGGGTAATGAGAAATACCACGATCTGGCTGTTCCTTGTAGGGTATAAGGAAATAGTCGGACAACAACATCTTCATTAGTAACCCCGTTGAGGTTGATGGATAGCATAAAGTTGTTTATGTGCTCTTCTTCTAGCATGCCTGCCTCAGGATTGAATTTGGGCAACCATTTCTCAGGATGGGCCGATATTTGACTCAAGGGCGCAGGCATTAAGACTGCCCTAGGATTGTTCCATGGAGACTGGGCCATTGCTGAACTGCTAACAGGGGGATTTGTAGAAAATGATCCCTGTGGTTGAGAAGATGAGGTGATTATGATCGCAGATGATTGAGGAGGAGTTGTAGGGATTCCACTAGGTGGATTGATAATGGTCTGAGGTGGTGGAGTAGATGGTTGACTTTGCGGTGGGGAAGTTGAGATGGATGATGTTGATGAAAGAGTCTCGCTGTTGGACCCTTTGGGTGACTTCCTTGCTTGTTTCCTTTTAGGAAGAGGTAGTACGGTTGGTCGAATACCGAACTTTTCACTCTTAATTCTGGTCAGGGGATGAGCAGGGGTATATTGCGAAGTCACGCTACCCTGAGATTTATCAGATCTTTGAGGGGAAATGGAAAATCGTTGAAGTTTATGAATGAAAGATTCGACTTCAGGAGTTTCAATTACAGATTGTTCTAAAATGTCAGGATTTGTAGCAGCGGATGATGCTCTAGCGACTTCTAACTCTGGATTTAAGTGTAATGGAGAATTCAGAGGCGATGATGAGGGTGGTTTACTCTGAGAATGGTATTTTGATTTGGATTTACTTGCCATTCATAGTTTGGGCCCTCCTTCTGGCACCAAATATGTTGAAGGCCTCGAAAATCGGGTTGACAACAAGGGGGATACCCGCCCGGTTCAGACTTTGGTTGGCAGCGCCTTATCCGTTTGGTATAGCGAGTCTGACTGGGGATCTGGGACCAGTTTCCCAATTCAGTGTGTGTGTGTGAGAAAGATGGGTGTTTATGTTCTAAATGGAATACTTCTATCTAATCTGATGCTATGCTATTGTATTAATAAACAGAAGAACATAGAAATTTATGCTAACCCGGGGTGTGATCTTTCTTCTATGCGATCTAAAAAGATTTCATACAATAACTGGTAATAAAGATCATTCAGCTATCATAAGAAACGAATTTGATAAAGATGAGCTACTTCGTATAAGAAGCTAGACGAAACAACTATTAAAACTTATCGCATAAATGAGCTATTCATACACTAAACATAAACAAATAGTTATCACCATACAAAAGTGCCAAATGATAACTCAGACATCCATGTTGTAATATAGAAATAACTGAAAACTAAATATCACTTTAACGCATAAGCAAAAATGGTTAAGAGATAAAAGTACCATTTATAACTAGTCCTACTCATGAGCTTCAAGGGATGATTGATTTATCTCTCCTTGATTTAACATCTACTAAGACTACAGAAGTGTAACATCAATAGCAGATATCAAATGCAAATATCAAATAAACCCTGTTCCATTCATTCACCAAAACCTCCTCTGAGGGTGCAAAAGTGCATGTTTTGAGGACAAGTTTTTGATAAATTTTTGGACCCTTCTCTAAATGCATGAGAAGGGTTTAAATACTACTAATTAAATAACTTATTTATAGAAATTGAGGATTCGTTTTAAATGATCGTCCTCTTTCTAAGCAAAACTATTCTAAAATTAAATCTACTAACTATTTCTAAATCTACTCCTTAATGTCGCAATCATTCAGTATTTTTCTGAGTAGAGTCAGCTGACTGTCTTCCGCCTTTGGTTGAGTTAAGCAAACAGAATCGGCAAGAGCTGGCATTATCTCCTCAGTAAAATTAATGATATGCTTGAGAATCACCCAATGAATATTTATCATTACCATGTATGCCTGGTAAAAATCCCATTTCAACTTGGTTAACTTTTGGACTGCTTCTGCTTTTCTTTCAGTCTTATGTTTCCAATTTGCTTCTGTCGCTGATTTCTTGCAATTTTCAGGGCTCGCAAATGACTGCGCAACTAGGGACCTTCCTTTTCGAACAATTTTTCTTAGCGATGTGCGATTAGCGCTAATCTTGCATCAGAAACTGCCTCTGTTTCTTGATCCGGGCTTCCCTGATGCGGTTTTTTGCCTCTTGCGACTTTTTCTCTCATTTGGTATAAAGCCCAAAATTTGTAAAAATAGTGGTTCCGTGAGCTCTTGACCCTGAGAATTAAACTGTCTGTTTCTGGTATCGGCGTCGTTCAGTACCCATTCAACCATGGCTGTACATGAGAAATCTATGATAGATGCCTCAAAAGAGTTATGCGGCTCTTTTTCTTTATTGGATGGATTAAGTATGCCTTCCGAAATGTACATTGGAGCGCTACCTTCCCTCTTCGTTGTTTTCTACATAATGCCTTGTATAACTCTTCGTCCTTCTTTCCTGCAGTTCACATTGAGGTGGAAGTAATGATAAAAGAATAATGACAGGAAAACTTTTAAATGCCGAAGACATACAAGACATGCCCCCTTACGTGAGTTATTTCTTCGAAAAACACAACACCCTACTTCATTAACAACTGACAATAACTCATTAATTTGCATTAAAATACATGACCAACTCTTGGCTGAAACGTTTGCTTGAATAATGAGCTAGAACCAACTGCGATGGAGGGGTCCCGCGATTTTGCTTTGCGATGTCGCAGATTGCAGTATCGCAATATCGCAATGTCGCAATGTCATCGTGCTGTTTTTATCGCAAGGTCGCAGTATTGCAATTTGCAGTATCACAGTATCACAATATCGCAGATCGTTATAATTCTTATGTAATTCTTGTGATATTTGCGATGTGCGATATGCGATATCGCATATCGGCGAATTTTTTAAAGTTTTTTAATGTGAGTGTTTCTTCAGTATATGCGATGCGATGAGGTTTCGCATCACATTCTTGCCTTTTTTCATTTTAACTCATTTAGAAGGTGTATCTTATCATCCTTTGCGCGATGCGATATCCTTTAAGGAGTAGATTTGATTTTCTTCATTATGAAACTTAGTTTTTTTAGATTTTTGAAGGTATTTTCCTAAGTCCATGATGTTGTAAGAAAATGTAACACTAACTAATTTTTTTGAGGGTCCCCACTTATTTAGTATTGGCAATAATACTTCATAAGGTGGGGGGTTGTTGGTGGCCACAACAGGATGGTATGGTGTAAACTTCTAGTGCTTGATTTGGTACTGTTTAGTGATGGCTTTTACTAGTTTAGAAGTAAATTGTGTCCCCTAATAAGTGACAATTTCTCTAGGTACTCCAAAATGAGTAAATATATCTTCAAATATAAAATTCACAACAAATTTTTCAGTGACAGATATAAATATTTGGCTTCCACCCAGTTTGTGATGTAATCATAATAGATTATTATATTCCTCTTCTTCCTGGACATAGGAGAAATAGTCCCCACAAAATCTAATGCCCATTTTTCAAAGCGTTTAATTGATACCTGGGTTTGAAGATGAATTTCATCACTAGTTTTCCCTCCTCTAGAAAGCATCACAACTGGAAACAAACTTCTTAGCACATTTAAAAGGGTGGGCCAATAATAGCTTGCATGCAACACTTTGTAGGTAGTCTTTTTATCCGCAAAACACCCGCCACATGGTTCACTGTGGTAAGATTTCAAGACTTCATACATCTTTTCTTCCCATACACATCTCTTCATAACTAGACCAGGTCGAGTGTAGTACAAATATCCTTCTATCCATGAATAATTAGCACTCAGTTAAACAATCTTATATTTTTCCCTAGAAGATAAGTTTTGTGGAAGATTTCCTAACACAAAGTAATTGGCCACATCAGTAAACTAGGGAGTATGAGTGGAAATGAAAAATATATTCTCATTGGGAAAATCATCTGGAATTGGGGCAACATCCTCTAAAATGTTCATTCTGGACAAAAAGTCTACAACTGAATTGTCTTGTCCAAGCTTGTCAATCACAGTAATGTTAAATTCCCGAAGGAAAAAGTAACCATTTGGTGATTCTACCATTTGTAATAGGTTTATTCGTAAGAAATATAATGGATGAATGATAAGTATGGATAAAATTTTCATAACTAGTAATATAATGCATGAACTTGTTAATATCATGGACTGCTGCTAGCAATTCCTTTTCAGTGACAATATAATTCAGTTATGTAGGCGAGAGATTTTCGCTAACAAAATAAATATCATAAGGAATTTTATTCTCCCTTTGACCCAACACAAATCCAAGGGTTGTCTCTGATGCATCAGTGAAAATATGAAAAGGGAGGGACCAATTGAGCCAACTCAATACTGGTGCGGATGAAAACTTGTCTTTTAGTACCTACTAATCACTTTAGCAGTTAATATCCCATGAAAAATCAACATATTTAGCCAACAATTTGAACATAGCAACAACATGTTTAGTAAAATTTTCAATAAATGTTCTATAATACCCTGTGTGCGCTAGAAAGCTTCTGGCCTCTTTCTATGAAGTTGGAACTAGAATTTGTGAAATTACCTCAATTTTTACAAGGTCAAACTTTATCCCAGTTTGTGAAATATGGTGACCAAGTACAATTCCCTTTGTTTTCATCATTTTACATTTTTCATTACTAAGACGTAGATGAGTTTCTTGACAAAATCAGAACCTTTTCTACATTTTCAAAAGCCTTCTGAAAATATTTACCATACACTGTAAAGTCATCCATGTAGAACTCCACAAAATCATGTATAACGTTAGCAAAAATTGCTAAAACAATCCTTTGAAAAGTTGATGGAGCATTACGCAAGCCAAATGGGAGGATTATGTAGGCATAAGTGCCCCAAGGATAGGTAAAGATAGTTTTCTCTTGGTATTATGGGCATATTTGGATCTCATTATAGCCACTGCACCCATCTAAGAAAGAGAAATATTTTTTCCCAGGAAAGTATCTAGTACTTGGTAAATAAAAATCAAAGGAAAGACATCTCTCAAGTTGGCCTTATTTAGCTCCATATAATAAACACAACTTCTCAATTTCCCATTTTTCTTGGGAACAAACACTAAGGGAGATATCCATTTGTTGTTGGAAATAGGATATATAAAATTTGCACTCAACAGTTTTTGGAGTTCACCCTTAACAATTTCTTATAGAGATGGATTCATTCTCCCTTGTGACTACCTCATAGGTCTGATTTCTTCATTAGTATAGATGTGGTGTATGAAAGTGTCAGGATGAATTCCTTTCATGTCCAAGTAGTCCCAAGAAAATTCCCTAGATTGTTTTTGAATCATGTTTACCACTTGTTGTTCTTTTCTAATTAAGTTTATGACTATGTACAATGTTTTTCTTGGGCTGATTTCAATAGGTTGATCACTCAGCTCCTTGTTTTCACTTGTGTATATAATAGCAAATTATGAAAAAATAGCGGGATATCGAGTTTCCTAAACCTCGAGGCTAAAATCATGATTGTAACCACTAAAAGAAATAGGGTATTCAATGCATCTTATGCCAGATAAAAATTGTTGCAAAACATGTTCTTTTAAATGCTCTTGAAATCCCCTTGATTGTTCTAAGGTTAATAGAGGGAGCATACATTCTTCCTCTCCATAAGGATTCTCCAACAAAAGAGGGACTTCAATTACTAGTTGGGTGGGTGGGAAAATGGTCAATTTCTAGATTTGAGATCCATTAGAGATGGTCATTTCTCTAGTCTTACAACCAATGACAACATCAACAATAGCTAGCTAAGGTCGACCTAATACTATTGGGTGCCCCAATTTACTGTTTTTGGGGGAGATTACTATGAAGTCTATTGGATATTACCAAGAGATCATAGTTACAACTGCATCTTCTAGGACTCCAATGGGCTCGACAATAGACTTGTCTTCCAATTCCAACACAATAGGTGTGGGTCTTACCTATTTTACAACAAGGCCATGGTATCAATGGTCATTGTGTTAATGGCTGGTCCCAAATATACTAGAGTGTTAGGCAGAAAATTCCCATTGATTCTTATGGTTACCACTAGATTCCTAGGATCATCGTATTTTGGTAGCAACCCTGATAACATTTCAAACATTTGGCTAACTACACTGGTTTTTATTTTTCTTTCTTGCAAGTTTCTTAATAAAAACATCTCTAATAATTTTGATGAGTATAGGTATGTTTTTAATGGCCTATAATAAAGGGATTGTTATATAAACATTTCTTAATTCAGATTCCCGATCATATTCCATAGGTATTTCAATTTTCCTTGCAAGTATTCTTTCCGGGAAAGTAGGTTCCTTAGGTTCCAATGGTTCTTGTGGTTCTCTCTTTACATCATTCTTTTTAGTTTCCATTTTGTTATCTGATTATATTTATTTTCAAATTATATTTGGGGAACTTCCTCTTCTATGACCACTGCATATTTATTATTATTAATCATTTTCCTAGACCTAAGTTGAATTTCATTTATAGGGAAATAAGTGATAACATAGGTGGGAAAAGGATGCAGTTCTATATTTTGCATAGGCTAAGGAGGTCTATTATTAGGATTAGACATGGTTTGTGAAGGCAACTATGTTGGACTTAGAGGATTTGATTTAAATGTCTATTTCCTCTACTGTGAAGATGGATTGGAATTTCGCGGTAATGATAATGGTTTTTGTGGTGGGGGTGGTAATGGCAACACAAATTGTTTCTATGTAGGATAGTGTAGGTTACACCCTTGTTGGTACTAAGGAACATTAGGTGTGTATGGTGCATTAGGTGAATATTGTGGTTGGTAATGAGGATATGAGGGTGTTGGAATTTGGGACTGATAAATATTCCCGTAAGGGTTTCCTCTCCATCCTTGATTCCATGGTGAGTTTTTAGGTGTTTAAGCTGACCATGGAGAATAAGGTTTCCACGGTTGATACTGGAGAAAATATTTCATATTAGGATCTTAATAAGAATTACCATTTGGTTCCCTCGATGGTGGTCTTCTAGAAGTTTGAGGAAGCTCACTTGTTTCATCCCCTTCTTTATAAATAGCTTTTATTCCTGGTAAGGAAGGACATTGCTTTGTGGGGTGATCATGTGTGCAAATTCCACATACTTCTATCACATTTATAGGATACTCTCTTTTAGCATGTTTCCTTCTACACTCATGATAGAAAATGGCTAAAGCGACCTTCTCCTCTTCCTTATTTTCTTGATTTTAAGAGTATGAAATTGGTCAGTAATAGTGTTTAGAATGCTTGTCTTAAGTTTTTCTAAAATATTACCTACCTTAGTTCGAGTAACTCCTCTCTATACATGTTTATCCATTCTGGATACAAAGTCTCTCGGGTTATCACAAATTCTCTTGCCTACTTTAGGTTGGTTTCTAGACTAAGTTCTACAAAGCTCAACCATCTCAGCAAAACGTTTCTTGTAGATGTCTCTTGAGCTTAAGAGGTTTAAGGTTGAAATACAATCATCCCTTATCCATTTTAAGAAGACAGTCTTAAAGTTTTTCTCACCTAAATTACCTATTCAAGATTTTTGATAATTATATAGGAATCTTTCAAGATAATCTTCCAGCCTCTCTTCTTCCATTTGTTGCATTCTAAAAATGTCATTTATATCTCTGTTTTGCAATAACCTTTGTATTTCTTAAGAAAGACATATTTCATCTCATCCCATGAAATGATAGTGTTCTCCCCCAAGCTCATAAGTCACCTAAGAGTTGAATATTTCAAGGTAGTAGGGAACAGTTTGAGTTTGTGTGCATCATCATGATAATTATAACTTCTACAAAGAATATCAAACTCAAACAAAAATGATTTAAGATCTTCTGAAGACATACCATGGAAATGTGAAGGGGATGCCAAAGGTATATTGTTCATAGTAATGTTCTTGGTGACATATAATATTAGAAATCTGAATGTAGTCTTTGTTTCTTCCTCATGTTCATTTTCATTAGGTACACCCCTAGGTCCATCCATTACCATTAATTTTGTAATTGTTTCTATTCTCTTCACCTCTTATGTCAGCCATTCTTCCAAAATGTCTAAATGAAGTAGAATCTAGTGCAGTATCCTGTTGATGGCACTGGACCCGCCAACATGTCAAGGGATATTCCCGGTAAGAAGTCCCAATTAGACC
>APFE031524888.1:27269-60552 GCA_000404065.3 Pinus taeda
TTCTACCTCAAAATCAAAAGCAGTAGCAACAGATAAAAGTAATCTAATAGAAGCTACCTTGGCAACAGGAGAAAAAATATCACCAAAATCAATTACCAGCACCTGGGAAACCTTTTGTTATCAACCGAGCTTTGTATTTCTCCACCTTTCCTTCTGCATTCGTCTTCTTCTTAAACACCCATTTTCTTCCAATGGGTTTCCTTCCAGCTGACAACTCCACCAAATCCCAAGCCTCATTTTTGTGCAAAGATGCCATTTCATCAACCATAACCTCTTTCCATAGTTTTCCATCCTTTGAATATATTGCTTCCTTCACAGTTCTGGGATCATCATCAGTAATAGATAAAGCAAAATTTGAACAAAACGCAGATGGACTATACCTTTCTAGCTGCCTTCTTTCTCGAACCGATATTCTCACAACTGGAGTTCATGGCTCTTCATCTTCTAATTCCTCTTTTGCTGTAGAGTTTGATTCTTCCTCCTTAATATCAAAATCTATCTTCTTAGGTTCCTTTGGTTGAAATTCATGTTTAATAACATCTTTCACCTCTCTGAACACCACATCTCAACTGTACACAACCTTCCCTGTTACTGAGTTCCAAAGCTTATAACCCTTTAAACCATCCTTATACCCAATAAAGATGCACTTTTCAGATTTACTGTCCAACTTTTTTATTTTCTTGTTGGGCATGGAATCCCCCCAAGGCATGTTTTGGGGCTCAAAGCCCAAGTTTTGACTGAATTTTGTTGTAAAGTTTTGCGAATTGCGGGCGCGGAGCGCGAAAAGTATGATAGAGTCACAGGGTTGTCTGCCCTAGCTTTGTAATGCAATGTCAGCCTACCCATGGTTCGCGGACCATGGGATTGTATAAATAGAGCGAGACTCTAAGTGTAAAAGATAGCGTAGTAGTAGAGAGAAGAAAGAGTCTAAGGAACAAAGTGTGTCTTTGGGTTGTAGAGTAGGAGAAGGCTCTGCAGCTAAGTGCACAGAGGCCTAGTAGTCCGTATTTGAGTGCACGGACCCCTACAACTGAGTGCGCAGGGTGGAGTCGAGTCTGTAACCAAGGAAGGAATTAATAAAGAGAAGTTTTATCATAATTTTGTGTATCTTTTCTTGGGTAATACGTGTTTGATATAATTTTCAATTATAATGTTTATTTACTGCGTGCACTTGTATGAATGGTTTATGTTGTTAAGTATAACTTAAAGCATGCAAGTAGGCTAAAATAATCAACTAATAGTGGAATATCAGTAAAGTCTTGGGTAATAACACAGAAGCGCAACGTTCAGCCCCTGAGTAGGGTTGCGCGAAGGCAGTGTCTCAAGTTGTGAGGTACGGGAAAGTGTGCGAAGCAACTTGTGCGTAGGGTCGAACCGCAGACCACTTGAACTCATCAGACATCTCTAGGATGCGAAAACCTAGTTCTAGCACCCTCCCATACTACTTCGGGTGAGACCTCATTCCACGCTCTGTGGATTGTTGTCGAAAGGGTTAGTAGTACCGGGATTTGTTTGGCTAAATCAACTCCAAACATGGGTCAGGCCCCAATAAGCCAACAAATAGTTCTAATGTTGGGACCAGGATCTGCATAAGAGATGTTTGATGTCGCATCACTCGAATCCGACAAAGAAAGGAATTAAAGAGTGGTTGGACAGAAATATTCACAATTTCAAGGTGCAGGAGAATAGGAATCCGCGATTATTGAAGGAAGAGTGGTTAGATTGCTGCTTATATACGGAAATCCACGAAATTTTCTTTGCATCCTTTCCCTCTGAGTTGTATGAGTGGATCACGAAGCTAGCAGACAATCAAGGAAGGTGTAGGCTCGACAAACCTATTGTGTGGACTCTAGAGTTGGTGCGCAGACTAGAAGCATCGGAAGATAAGATCGTGTGCACTGTGGACCATTGGCTCGATCGAATTATAGGAGGGTTTATCACCGAGTTCATGGTAGATACTTCAGTCAGCTATAGTGAAGTGCAACGACACTTCCTCAAAGGACCGCAAGGTAAATATGTTAATTTTTTGAACACTTGGATTAAGATGCTACTATGTGAAAAGAAATTTATGTGAATAAATTGATGTTTGGGGCTACACGAAGTGGGAGGATCTACATAAACGAAGGTAGCACAGAACTAGAAACTAGTCCCTTGATTTCACCTTGGCGAGAAAGTGAGGAAGAGCTCGCGAAGGTTTCACCAAGAAGTGCAATCAATTTGATAAGACAGTGAATTCCGCATATACCACTTCCACCTACACCATCACTAGTTTCACCATCTTCACCACCGTCTTCACCCACACCACCTCCACCACCACCATAGTTCAATATGGAAAGCGCAATAAAGTTGTCGGTGTTCAAAGGAGTAGGGAATGAAGATCCGAACCAATTTTGGTTCATGGTAAAGGCTGTATGGGAAGCACAGGGAGTCACAGATGACAATATAAAGAAAGCAACACTGGTCAGCGCTTTTCAGGATCGTGCACTGACATGGTACATTAAGCATTCCAATGACAATCCAAACGGAGGGATCGTGGATATCCAAGATGTGCTAAATACGAAATTTAGAAGGCCAAAATCAGAGACACAGTCAATTATTGGGTTTAAGGAAATTGCGATGCTTCTAGGTGAGACCCCCTAGGAGCTGGAGCAGAGACTGAAGGGTATCATTCGTGAAGCCAACATGACCTTGATGGATGGGCAACGTCAGGCATGGTTCGTAGCATCGCTAACGCCACATCTAAGGAATGTGCTATCACAGCAGAAGCTATCCACTCAGGGCGAGGCCTTGGAGATCACAATGAGACTGCTCGAGACCCCGATATAAGATCCTAACCTGGGAGTCCAACAGATCCATGTGCATTTGAAAAATTTATGTCTTGAGATGTAGAGTTTGAAACAAGACAGGATAGCTCGCCCAGAAGTGCGCAAGGAGGTATGGTGCATAAAGTGAAAATGCCAGGGACACGACAAGGACCATTGTCCAGTCTTCGTGAACTACCTGGCGGGAGGAGGACCAATGCCATTGAGACCAGAGGCACAAGTAGGACCAAGCGCGACTCCTACATTATGGTGCGTGATTTGTCAGATAGGAGGGAAGCCTGCTACATATAACTGCCATCTATTACAGAAGTATACACAAATGTCCTGACAGTTGTTCTGTAATTTCTGCAGGTCAGTAGGCCATGATGAGTGAAAGTTATGAACTGATGATGGATTAGACTCCTACCTATAGAGTTTAGACTGAAACACAAGCCCTCGATCAAAATGCAGGGATGACACACCTAGATTTCAGGGGCGCAGACGAGGTTAAGGTAGAATGCAACCAGGAAGAGGTTGCGGCCAGCTGATTTGTTACAATTGCGGAGGGCTAGGGAATTATGGCCACAATTGTACCAATCCGATGAGACCATCATGCTTATATTGTACCCATTTTGATCATGAAATGGAGGATAGTCCCACGCTGATAGCAAGGTTGCATGATAAAGGAACACTCCAACCTTCCCCGACTCAGAACCTGCAAATGATGAGGTATGAGCCGCGCGAGGAAGACTGAATGTAAACATCGTGCTCCAAAGTGGTATCATGATAGGAGATGACAAAGGCAAGCAGCTTGAGGATAGTGCCTAGGTTCGCAAGTCTCCAACAAAGGAATCAGAATTTGATTTGGAGCGCGCTAAGGAGACATTCATGGAAGCTAAGAAGAGCTTCACAGAGGCCTCCACTTCAGGTATTAAAGACAAACTGGAACTGGAGATGGAACCATCAATGCTCACTACCTTTCTGGACACATGCATGAAGTTGCTGCGCGACAACAAAGATGTGAAGGGACTGCAAGAACTCATCACTAGATGTGATGGGCCAGGAGAACTGTATGTAGTCTGAAAGCTCAGAAAGCACACAACGCGAACAGGAAGAGAGATGAGATTGACCATGCAGATCAGGGAATATGAAATGGATTAAGTGATTTTGGATCTAGGATCAGATGCGAACATCCTGCCAAAGCAGACATGGGAGTGCATGGGTAGGCCCGCGTTGCAATGATCTCCTATTCAATTACGAATGGCGAACCAGCAAACGATTCTACCTATGGGACGATTGCAGGGTGTTAGGATCCAACCCTAACCCCCTTATTTATGTAATAGGGTCGAGTCATAGTTATAGTTAGTTAAAGAGTCAATAAAGCCCATATTAATAATTATAAGTGGTTGACCCGCATTTAAAGAAGGGACCACAATTAGTTGTAAATGGGCCATGGTATTAGATAAATGGTATTAATAAGAACCATGGTATTGCATGTATGAATCCTATATAAAGGATAGAGAATCCCCATTGAGGGTGTCGTGTCTTATTTTGTAATCGAGCCCTGCTCTTTTGGAGGTTGCCCCATCGAAGAGGCAAGTGAACATTGCTTTCCTTTCTGAATAATAAAATACATGCTATTATTTCTTATTGTTTTGTGTTCTGGGTTATATTTCTTCGCATATTTGGTATTCTAGTATCTTCTCGCAGGTCAAGAGCATAACAAGTGGTATCAAAGCACTTTCCAGGACTGGTGGGATCTCCATTTTTAGCAGATTTTTTTTTTTGTTTGGCCAGTGACGTGTTTCGACATCTTTAAACCACGGGATCTGTCATTGAGCACATAAACCTACGGATTTGGGAAGGCATGCACGCAGGAAATACAAGAGGTGGTCACGCTTGTTGGACTCCCTTGTAACCCCTGTGGTACCCCTTCGAGTAGTAGTGCATTAGATAGAACCGCGCATGAACTGTCTTCCAAGTACCCTCTCGGTATATCAAAAGCCCCCTAGGCTCACCTGAAACCTTGCCATAGATAAGCCATTGGCCGTCTTGCTGCTACAGTACATACGATAGGGTAGTCGGGTAGTACGACTAAGGGTATGGTTGATCCATCTTAGTTAGTGCCCTAAAATATTGGGTTGAATACTATTATTAGACCCTTATGTATATTGCAATTTGTAGCACCTAACACTCTTTAAGACCATAGTTCCCTTATCTCTCTATATATCGTACATCATCTTCTTTGCCATATTATATCTAGCAGGTTGGGTTCTGTCGCAGCCACAACAATCAGATCTGCCATTCAAATCTATCCGCAGGGGTTCGATCACTGCCACATTCCTAATCATACTCTGCAGTTGAGGGTTTCACCGATAGATCTGACTATTTGTGCAAGGAAGCTTGTGGCTCCTATACCTTGGCGTGATTCTCACAAGACATTGGGTAGAATTAACTTTTCTAGGAATCGGCTACTGTAGTATTCCTAAGCGAGGAGTAAAACTCCTTTCAGAGTAAAAAAAAAATCACATCGACAAGCTTAGAAAGGTGGTACCATTCGCTTGTCAACGTCAAAATTTCAGGTGGTCCCAAATTTGTTTTCACAGTTACGACAAGTGCACCAGATTTATGCATGGTACAAACCAGAGCTCAAGCTATGGCCAATGAGAAGATAGACACCCTTGAACAAAAGTTGGGGGACTTAACGAAGCAGATCCAGTCCTTGAATGACACAATCACAAAGGGAAAGTTGGGGTTACAGCCGGAGGAATATGATTTTAATGAAAACCATGAGGGTGAATCTAGTCATTCTCTTCACTTCTATGGAAACCACCAACAGTCCCATCCTCGACCACCTAAGTTGGACATGTATAAATTTGATGGCTCTCATCCGGCCATATGGTTGTCACAAATGGAGCAATATTTCACATTGAATCACATCGAAGATGATGAGACTAAGCTAAGTGTGGGAAGCCTTTACTTGGACCAAGAAAGATGGAAATGGTGGCAGTGGCATCAATGATGCTATGCAAGGTCAATGACTTGGCATATATTCTCAGAAGCCCTTTCTGATCGCTTTGAACATGAATCTAACTTTTTGGGTCGTCTTATTAAGCTCAGATAGACAAGCACAATGCAAGAATATATTAAAGCCTTTGAATCATTAGCCTTCTGCACATGAGGTCTAGCAGATGAATTCTACTTGGAATGTTTTGTTAGTGGTCTCAAAGAATACAAGCCCACATCTGGATGCACCACCCAGTCACATGGCTGGCAGCTTGCATGACAGCTCGTGAAGTAGAACGCGCATTAGCAGCCCAGTCGATGCGTCCAAATTTCATAGCCAAGGGGCACCCCACCCAGGCTCCGAGCACTACCCAAACACTTAAGGTTCAAAAGGTGTCACTAGTGGAAATGACAAAAAGAAGAAAGCAAGGATTTTGTTACTACTGTGATGACAAATACTCCCCGGGCCATAAATGCAAGTAACCCAAATTATTTCAAATTGATGCTACTGATCACAGTTCATTTGAGGAAGCTCCACCATTTGAGGGACCAGAGGAGGAAGATGAGGACAACCAGTAGGACAATGAGCTCTCAGCTACACCAGAAGAACCAGTTATCTTACTCCATGCTTTGGCGGGCATTTCTTCTCCCCAAACTCTCAAAATCAGAGGTTTTATTAAACATCGCCCTGTAGTAGTCTTGATTGATAGTGGTAGCACACATAACTTTATCCATCAAAGAGTCGCTGAAGCAGTGCATTGTTTTGTCAGAGCAATCTCTAATTTCTAGGTCCAAATTGCTGATGGGGGGACAATGAAATGTGATGGCCGCTGTGAAAATGTCAAACTTCAGATGGGGGATTATCACCTAAAGACCCACATGTTTGCCATCAATATGGGTGGGTGTGACATTGTATTGGGTGTTGAATGGCTCCGCACACTCGGCCCAATCACAATGGATTTCCAGGAGTTATATATGAGCTTTAAGCAGAATGACCACACGCATACCCTCCGCAGACTCCAGGCAGGTGCTCCTTCTATCAACAGCTCGCATAGGATGGAAAAGTTGTTAAAAAAGGGCCAATATGGAGTTATAGCCCAATTTAATGGGCCAATATGGAGTTATAGCCCAATTTAATGCCATCCAAGCCTTCGAGCTCACTTCTCTTCATATTCATCCTGAGATGCAACAGGTCTTAAACAACCATCTACAGGTCTTTGATAAGCCTCATGAGCTTCCATCCTCGAGAGGGGAACATGATCATAGCATTACTTTGGTCCCAAGGGTACAACCACCAAATGTGTGCCCATATAGATATCCTTTTGTCCAAAAGAATGAAATTGAAAAAATCATCAAGGAACTTCTGGATGCCAGTGTCATTCGTTCTAGCATTAGTCCTTATTCATCACCTGTAGTCATGGTGCTTAAGAAAGATGGGGAATGGCGTATGTGTCCAAAATTTAGGGCCCTCAACAAGATGATGTTCAAAGATAAATTTCCCATCCCAGTTGTTGATGATTTGCTGGATGAACTAATTGGGGCTCAATTATTTACTAAGCTAGACCTTCGCTCGGGATATCACCAAATTTGCATGAAAGAAGTAGACATTCCAAAGACTACTTTCTGAACTGATGAAGGCCATTATGAATTCCTGGTAATGCCATTTGGTCTTTGTAATGCCCCATCCACTTTTCAGAGCCTCATGAATCACCCGCTCAAACCATATCTCAGAAAATTTGTCCTTGTTTTCTTTGATGACATCCTCATCTACAGCCTCACCTGGGAAAAAAATCTTCAGCATGTAGGCCTACTCTAACAACTACAAGGGAAGCATAAATTATTTGTCAAATTGTCCAAGTGTTCTTTTGGCATGAAAGAAGTTGAGTATTTGGGCCACATTGTGGGGCGTGAAGGTGTCAGGGTGGATCCCAAAAAGATCCAAGCAATGCAGGAGTGGCCCCAACCAAAGACCTTGAACAATTTGAGAGGATTTTTGGGTCTCACCGGCTACTATCGCAAATTTGTCCACAATTATGGTCGCATTGCTAGAGCCCTCATGCACCTTCTCAAGAAAAATTCATTACCCTGGAATGATGAAGCACAACAGGCATTTATAGCTCTCAAACATGCCATGTGTTCCACTCCTGTATTGGCACTATCTAACTTCACCAAATCGTTTATGGTTGAATGTGATGCTTCAGGTACAGGTATTGGGGTTGTCTTAATGCAGGAACGTCAACCCTTGGCCTTCACTAGCCAACAACTAAGTGGGACAAATTTGAGACAATCTACCTATGAGAAGGAGATGATGGTCATCTTACATGCAGTGGATACATGGCAACCATACTTATTGGGGTGACGTTTCCAAATCTGCACAAACCATCAAAGCCTTAAATATTTTTTGGAGCAACACCTATCCTCGCCACAACAAAATAAATGGCTAGCCAAAATGTTGGGATATGATTACGAGATAATTTACAAGAAAGGGTGCGAAAATGTTTTAGCGGATGCTTTATCATGCCAATTTGAGGATGAAAGCACCCTGTTAGCAATCTCTCTCCCTGTTATAGACATATTTTACACATCAACCCCAAACTCATATGTCATGGATATTAGGGCTCATCAACCCCTAAAAAAGTTGTTTCATACCCTAAAGGAACTAAGTCATTTGAATGCTTCATTCCCCCAAAATTTTCATCTAAGCAATCATCTAGAAAGTGCCTAAACTGAACCATATCTGAAAGCCCTGTGTTAGGGTGAGATGCATCTCACCTGCTGCACTGTTAACTTGATATGCATCGCAATTTGGCCCTTTAGTGAGTGTGATGGACGAGGATGGACAAAATTCTAGGATTGTTTGCTAGTTGGTTACTCAAGGAATATTCTAGAAACTGCTCCTGTGCCACTTGCCTCTCCAAATTCGCCCAAGGGTGAACAAGGGAACTAGGAAACCATCTCCAATTCCCCTCTCTTGTGGAACTAATTTCTACACATGGAATGACACTCGTCATCCCCATAGATGACTCACCCGCTTGCAATCATCTATAAAAGGATCTCCCATCCAAGAAATCAGAAGGTTGAATTGTTTTGAATTGTAAGGATTTGCTGCTAGTTTAGTATTGAGGAGAGAGCATTGCATTATTGTTGGTGTGTACTTGCTAATTCATGAGGTGAAGAAGGATTGAAGCTGAGAGGATGGCACTGGATCAAACAACTGGGTTGTAATTCTCCTTATTATCAATAAAGTTCTTCGAGATTTTTCCTAATTGATTGTGTTGTTGGGTTGTGTTATATTCCTTCCATGACTAGCCTACATAGTTAACTGGGGGTTAGAGGGGGGGAGGTCATAGGGGGTTTGAGGTGTACCCATAACCCCACTTTATGGGGTCTGGGGTAGCACCCTGAAAAATTTTGGTTTTGGACCCTATGTTAGGTTGGGCGGACCCACCTATGGTTTTGTGCATGATTTTCGCACATGCTTTTTGGACACGATCGTTTTCGGTCCATGGTATTGGATGCTTTAGCATGTATATATATCTATTGTAAAATTGAAAGGAAAATAATGAAAAATCAAGCTGGTCGTCCTGATTTTGGGATCCGGGGGAAAATCTCTGTGTATATGTGTTTTATGTGTTATGTTCTCGCATTGTTTATTTCTTGTGTTTTAGAATTCGTATGCAGGTAATTTTTGTATGGGGTTAAAACCTACATTTAGTATCAGAGCAAATTTGGCTTCAAGGGGACGCCTTTGTTGCTGAGAGGTTTTGATCGGGCCTATGGTAGGCCCTGTTCAGTGGGATATCTGCGAGATCGATTCTGGTGGTGAAAGAAGATGGCGGGCAGTGGAAACATAGAGATCAAGAAATTTAATGGTTAGAGTTTTGACTTGTGGAAACTCAAGATGGAGGATCTGTTGGTGGATAAAGATCAGTGGATCACGGTAAATTTGGGTACTAAACCAATGAGAGTGTCCGATAAAGAATGGAAGAAGTTGGATCAGAAGGCAAAGAGCACAATACGATTGTGTGTCTCAGATTCAGTATTGTTGAATGTATCAGGGGAAGCTACAACAAAGGCTTTGTGGGACAAGTTAGGGACTTTGTACCAATCTAAGTCTCTGGTGAATAAATTGTTCCTGCAGAAAAAGCTGTATAACCTGAGGATGAAATATGGAGACTCGGGGACAGAGCATCTGAATGCTTTTAATATTGTGGTAAGTCGGTTAACATCTGTTGATATTAAAATTTAAGATGAAGATAAGTGCATCAGTTTGTTGTGTTCTCTACTAGATTCGTGGGATAGTCTAGTTATTGCAATAGGTAGCAATGCAACTGCCTTGCAGTTTGATGAAATAGTCTCAGCCTTATTGAGGGAGGAGATGAGACGGAAAAATATGGACAGCCAAAATGGTGATGCCTTGTCTGTACGAGGACAGTCCTAGAACATAAACAAAAATAAGTCATCGAGTGGGAGATCTAAATCTCCAGGAAAACCTGTAAAGGTGGTGTGCTGGAAATGCGGAAAGGAAGGCCACTTCAAAAGGGACTGTAAATCTAAAGCTCCTGACAAAGGAAATTGATCTAATGAGGCTCCTTCTGCAGAGGCGAAAACCACCTCAGATGAAGGTGGGGATGTGTACTTGGCTTCTTCAAGTACACATGTAGATCATGAGGCTTGATTGACTCAGGTGCATCCTTTCACTTCACTCCCCATAGAGAGTGGTTTTGCGAGTATGAGAAATATGATGGTGATGTCTTCTTGGGGGATGACAGGAAGGCTAAAATCATTGGTCGTGGAAAAGTAAAGTTGAAGCTACAAGGTGGAAGGGTTAGAACACTTTCGGGTGTTCTACATATTCCTACATTAGACAGAAATCTGATTTCTGTTAGCAAGTTGGATGATGCAGGTGTAAAAACAGTGTTCGAGAAGGATACTTGCAAGATGGTTAGGGGAGCACTCATATTGATGTGGGGAGTTCGGATTGGAACTCTGTACAAGCTGCAAGGTAGAACTATTGTTGATGGGTGCAACAGTTATGTGGTTCCTGAAAGTGGAGCAGAAAATCTAGTGGTCTCTGGAGAAAAGACCATGCTGTGGCATCAAAGGATTGGACATATTGGAGAGAAGGGCCTTCGAATACTTCATGGTAAAGGTATGGTAGAAGTTATGAGTAATAGCTCTCTGGATTTTGATTTCCGTGAAAATTGTGTATACGGGAAGCAGAATCAAGTGAGTTTCCCCTCTAGTGGTAAGAGGGCGAAACATATATTAGAGCTTGTGCATAGTGATGTGTTTGGACCTGTGAAGGTTCCATCATTGGGTAAGTCTGTGTACTATGTATCATTTATAGATGGTTTCTCAAGGAATACATGGATATATTTCCTTAAGAAGAGATCTGATGCCTTTGACAAGTTTAAAGAGTTTAAGGCTCTAATGGAAAACCAGACAGAGAAGAATATAAAGGTGTTGAGGATAGATAATGGTGGAGAGTTTTGCAGTAAGGAATTTGAAGAATTCTGCAAGAAGTGTGGTTTAGCACGACAGAAGATGACTCCATACACACCTCAGCAAAATGGAGTTGCAAAAAGAATGAACAAGACGTTGATGGAAAGTGCAAGAAGCATGCTCAGTGGTGCTGGGTTAGGACAGGAATTCTGGGCAGAGGCGGTGGATACTGCATGTTACCTGGTCAACATGTCACCTTCATTAGTGTTGGAGGATAAGACTCCACAAGAGGTATGGACTGGTAAGAAACCCTCTCTTTCACATCTAAGGGTATTTGGATGTGATCCATATGTACATGTTCCAAGGAGAAACGAACCAAGTTGGATAGTAAATCTGAAAAGTGCATATTTATTGGGTATAAGGATAGTTTAAAGGGTTATAAGATTTGGAACTCAGTAACAAGGAAGGTTGTGTACAGTCGAGATGTGGTGTTCAGATAGGTGAAAGATGTTATTAAACATGAATTCCAACCAAAGGAACCTGAGAAGATAGAGTTTGAGCTAAAGGAGGAATAATCAAACTCTACAGCAGAGGAGGAATCAAAAGATGAAGAGACACAAACTCTGGATGTGAGAAGGTCAGTTCGAGAAAGAAGGCAGCCAGAAAGGTATAGTCCATCTACTTTCTGTTCAAATTTTTCTTTATCTATTACTGATGATGATCCCATAACTATGAAGGAAGCAGTAGATTTAGAGGATGGCAAACTCTAGAAAGAGGCCATGGTTGATGAAATGGCATCTTTGCACAAAAATGAGGCTTGGGATCTGGTGGAGTTGTCAGATGGAAGGAAACCCATTAGCAGCAAACGGGTGTTCAAGAAGAAGACAAATGCAAAAGGAAAGGTGGAGAAATACAAAGCTGGGTTAGTAGAAAAAGGTTATTCCCAGGTGTCGGGAATTGATTTTGGTGATATTTTTTCTCCTGTTGCCAAGGTAAATTCTATTAGATTACTTTTATCTATTGTTGCTACTTTTGATTTTGAGGTAGAACAGATGGATGTGAAGACAAATTTTTTTCACGGGGATTTGGAAGAGGAAATATACATGAAGCAACCTGAAGGCTTTGTGGTGAAGGGTAAGAAAGAACTGGTATGCAAGTTAAATAAGTCTCTGTATCGGTTAGAGTAGTCACCAAGGATGTGGTATTAGAAATTTGATACATTTATACGGGGATTTGGCTTCACCAGAAGCAAAGCAGATCACTGTGTGTATTTTAAATTAATTGGTGACTGTGTTATTTATCTGGTCTTTTATGTGGATGATATGTTTCTGGTTGGAAATGACAAAGAAATTATCTAGGTTTTGAAGACCCAATTGTCCTCCAAATTCGACATGAAAGATCTTGGTGCTGCAAACTATATATTGGGCATGGAAATTAAAAGAGATCAGGCAAAGAGGAAGCTCTGGTTAAACCAGAGGAAGTATGTCGAGACAATACTACAGAGGTTTAATATGCAGGATAGTAAGCCGATGAAGGTTCCTATTCCTGTAGGTGTGAGGTTATCTGCTGAACAGTGTCCCAAGACACAAGAAGAAGAAGAGGACATGTCCTGTGTTCCATATGTAAGTGCAGTCGGTAGCCTGATGTATGCAATGGTTTGTACTAGACCAGGCATTGCACATGTAGTGGGAGTATTGAGCAAGTTTATGTCAAAACTAGGAAAGGAGAATTGGACAACAGTGGAGCGGGTTTTTAGGTATTTGCGTGGCACTAGTGATTATGGTTTGTGCTACCAAGGAAGGCCAAGATTGGACAGAGTGTTGGATATTCGTGGCTTTGTTGATGCAGACCGGGCTAGAGATCTGGATCAGAGAATATCTACAAGTGGGTATGTGTTTAACCTATTTGGAGGTGCAGTCAGTTGGATGAGTAAGAAACAATCTGTAGTGGCACTATCAACTACAGATGCAGAATACATGGTAGCCACGCATGCAAGCAAGGATGCAGTTTGGTTGCAGAGATTATGTTCAAGTATGGGGTTAGTACAGGAAGCTATAAGGATAGACTGTGACAACCAAAGTGCAATTTTCTTGGCAAATAACCTCGCATATCATTCAAAGACAAAGCAAATTGATGTTTAGTATCACTTTGTGAGGGATATGATAGAAGACAAAAAGGTGTTGCTGGTAAAGGTGGACACTTTGAAGAATATTGCAGATGCATTGACAAAATCTATGAGCTCTGAGAAGTTCTCTTGGTGTAGAGAAACAATGGGCATTGCAGGGCTGGATAAATGACTAAGCTCTCTTGTGTCCCCCTGTGGAAAGAAAACAATAAGTCGGAGAATGTTGGGTTGTGTTATATTCCTTCCACCACTAGCCCACATAGTTAACCGGGTGTTAGAGGAGGGGAGGTCACAGGGGGGTTTGAGGCATACCCATAACCCCACTTTATGGGGTCCACAGCAGTGCCCCGGAAAATTTAGGTTTTGGACCCTATGTTAGGTTCAGTGGACCCACCTATGGTTTTGTGCATGATTTTCGCACATGTTTTTTGGACGCGATGGTTTTCGGTCCATGGTTTTGGATGCGATGGTTTTCAGTCCATCGTATTGGATGCTTCAGCGTGTATAAATATGTATTGTAACATTGAAAGGAAAATAATGAAAAATCAAGCTGGTAGTCCCGGTTTTAGGATCCAGGGGAAAATATTTGTGTATATGTGTTTTATGTGTTATTGTCTCGCATTGTTTATTTTCTATGTTTTAGAATTTGTATGCAGGTAACTTTTGTACAGGGTTAAAACCTACATGTGTTGACTATAAATTATTTCATTTGTTCATTGTATTTCTGATTCTATGATGTTTATGTTGTGATATATCACAATACTTTGACAGGTTTTTGTTGTTGTAGCTGTGCAGGTACTCTCCAAGCGTGTTAAGTACGGGGAGGAGTTACGGGATTGGTCAAAGGAGAGGGTGATCAAGCAAGGGATTAAGAAAAATTTCCAGGTTGGTCCTCTACTATATTTCTCTTATCTATCACTCATAGGAAAGATATTTGAATTGCTTTGACTGTTGTTTCTAGGTTAGCTGCCAAGCCTAGAGGGCTAGCATTTCTTAGAGATACTAGTTTTCCCAAAAACAAATTGGCGATTCCGCAGGGGAAACAAGATGTTTGTTTATTGTTATTGTTTGCTTTATGTTGAATTATATAAGCTATAGACAGAGTCTAAAGTTAGCCAAGAAGCTTTCGAACCACTCTTGCTATGCAATTGCGTAGTAGATAAATGCTACTTCAGTCAATCTCTAGTTTAGTTTATGTATTAAACATTTGACTTGAAAACACATCTAGATGCCCTTTTGGTAGCTTAGTAATCTCTCAAGACATTCCATCATACTTTGCTTATCATTGTTCATTAAAACTAAGCTTCATCCATTGAAAACTGCTGCAATTTTAGGCGAAAACACTTTAAAAAATCGCCCCCTGGACCATCGCACTGTCTTCCACTGTGACTCAGTATGCATCTCAGTTCCCGAAAGAGAAAAGTCTTATGCATCTAACTATCTGCAAAGCCCAGGTGCGATGACTGTCTGAACTTAATTTCCTATCTAGGAGTTGAGGGTTTTGACTTGTTTTCAGATTTGTTTGGTTGTTTTGCTGAATATGAACAATGTCTTTTCACTGAAACTCACTTACATCACTTAGATAAGCCTCTATTTAGATTAGGATTAGTGAATGTTTTTGTGTATTTGTTCCTCATTTACAATCCTTTGTCGAAAAGTGGTTTTATTCGATTTGTCGTTTCGATAGAAAAAGTGTCGTAAAGTCGTCGTTTTTTGTTGAAAAGAGAAGTATCTTAAACTCTTCCTTCCTTTGATAATCGATTAAACTATTTTTTGTTGCATTTGATTTGATTTGTTTACATTCAAAGTGTCAAAAGCATATTTCTTCAATCTTAAAAGTGTCATTTTGAGCCTTCCTTTCTCTATTTGAAGAAAAATTGTCGAAATTGTCATTTTGGGTGAAATATTTTGAGTCATTGCTGCATTAGTTTTCCTTTTTGAATCATTCACATTAAGGAGAACTGAAAACAAATACATGCATTTTTCATTTTAACATTTTGGTTTGTGTGCAAAAATATGATAATGCATTAGGATGTGCTCTTTTCTCTTTGTCAAAGATCTGATTTCTCTATCCTTTAGTGGCTAAGGTTTTCATCGTTCAAACTAAATCAAAAGTTTGTTTATCATGCTAGTTGCATTTTAGGAATTGCGAACCTACATGACGCAGTGAACCATCAAAGCCAAATTTTTAAGAAATATCAACTTTAAAATGAACCTCAATGAACTTAAGAATGCTTTGGAATCTAACGCAACACATTTAGAGGTCTAGGCTAGAGATGTGTTCCAGCGTCGTGAAACCTAGTGGCTATCGTTTTCATTGAAGATTGGGTGATTCCTCCTCTTTGATACGACAAGTGCTAGTATGGACTTGTGCTCCCCATACCATTGTGTATATATTGGGAGACCCCAGTAGGCTTAAATCCTTTATCCATAGGAAACCGAGTCTACCGTCTTATCGATCGCAATGCACTGAACACAACATTCGGGAAGATTGACTGTCGTACGTAAAGTCCTTGGTAATTTCTCATTAATTTATCACGAAGGTGTATGTTGCAGTTTTGCGATTGGTCTGGTAATACTTTTTGTCTAGATTCTCCTAAGTAGACACTTTCGTTCCTTTTCGACTTTCTAAAAGAAAAGGTCCATCTGAGCACTTGTCCTTTCAAGCTCATTAAAAATCGAAAGCAACTAGAGTCATATTTATCTTTTTATTGACTCTTTAAAACTGAAAAAGAAAAGTTGTGTCCAAGTTTCGTTAAAATTAAATGACTGCGAATAACATCTCTATTCCTTAGTTGATCTTAGGTTGAAACATATGGTGACAAATCCAGAGTCCACCGAACAAGGAATTCCTTTTGATGGGAATCCTAGTCCTTTTCCTTCTTTCAGAAATATTGGTGCTCCTTATATGGCTACATTGTCCCTTTTGGGATTTACCATTAGATTGCCAGTATGGCTGTTTTCAACCTCCTTGGTTCAAAATGTTGTTTTTTCTCCGCAATCGAGTACACCTCCAACTAGAAAAAATCAACCTCCAGTTGATCCTAAAGTTGACCCTTTGCCTTCTTCCTCGTTTGTTTCTTCCTCCCGTTCTTCCTTTTCGCTTGGTGAAAGTGTTGGTACTACTAACCAGGTGGCTAAGAAGAAGAAGAAAGGGAAGAAGAAGAAGAAGAAGAAAATTCAGTAGAGGGGCAACCAAGCAACCATTGCTTTGAATGTAGCATCTGATGAGAAATCGTCCATCAAGCCTCACAAAGTTCGATATCCATTCAAACTTTGTGCGGGAGACCATCTTCTTTGAAGTTGTCCTAATATTCCTCAAATCTTAGAAGAATGGTCTTCTCGTTCACACCATCCTATGTCATCAACTTCTGGAGATCATGTTGGTGACACACCATCAGCTAGTGATAGTAAAGTTCATGGAAAGAAGGGAAAAGTCAAGTTTCCTTGTACGTTATGTGAAGGGTATCACACCATTCACCTTTGTCCCTATTTGGATGAAGCCAAGAAAGTGTTGGATAACTGTCATGCTTCACCGCAGCGACTTCCATCTGGTTACAGGAAACTCTCCCTGAATCCTTCACTAGTTGATAAAGATTGACCAAAATAAACCGTCGGTCAAACCCACTCCCTCTAAAAGTGAATTCTATGAGTCTATACCCAACCCAAATCAACAGGTCGAGGTAAGAGTTGAACCGATTTCACCTTTAGTAAATCACACCTTTTCCAAAGAGAGTGAACACCATACCACTCAAGTTCTTTTTGTTTCTTCAGATTCAAATGATCTTGGGGCCAATCCACCTGTTCCATCAAGACAGGAGGAAAATCCTCCAGTTCTCATAACTCAAGGGGTTAATTCTCCCGTTTCTATGGTACCCCCTCCAAGTAGTCTAGTCACTTCCTTTGATTGGAATCGACTGACAAAATTCCGCCTTCCTTCTTATGTGCCTTTCTAGATCATAGTACAAGTTTGTAAAATTATTGTATCTGGCACTATTATAGATGAAGGTGCATCCGTGAGTATCCTTTCCTCAACTACTTGGAAAGTGCTTGGTTCACCACTGCTTGTTCTTGTAACACATAATCTATTGGGTTTTAACAGAGGAACGAGTCAACCATTAGGGATATTCCCTTAGTTACCTATTACTTTGGGAGTAAAAACCATTTATATGAACATGATGGTAGTCCCAGGCCCATTAGATTATAATTTACTTATTGGGCGCGACTATGTTTATGACATGGGAGCTATTTTGTCAACACTCTTTCGAGTGATTTGTTTCCCGCATGAAAGCATAATTGTCACCATTGACCAGATTTCATTTCCCTGTCCAAATATAGCTCCCAGTCAACCATATTCCCTAAGTGGTCCTTTCATACCAATGGTATCATCCCCGCCACGGGTTAATTATGTGGCAACCTGTTCCACACCTACATCGAATGATGATCAATTCAGTGATGTTGTACATCATGTACTAGGGGAACCAGATCTCTCCTTCATGACCTCTTATGGGTTATGATCAGGGTACGAGGATAGTTCGTTGTCTTGTGTCAACCTTGTTAAAAAATGAACCCAAGGAATATGAGGATAGTTCCTGGTCTTGTGTCAACCTCATAAAAAAAAATGAACCCAAGGAACTTCAAGAATAGTTATTTTACTGTGTCAACCTCGTTAAAAAATGAAACAGGCCAATGAGCATAGTTCCTTGTCTTATGTCAAGCTCATTTAAAAATTGAAACAAGGAATCTGAGCAGATTTTATTGTCTTGTGTCAAGCTCATTTAAAAATGAAACAAGGTCCCCAGTTCCAAGTCGAGTCTCTGATTAGATCTCGTAAAATCCCAGCTGAGTCTTTCACTTGATCTTGTAAAAGAACCTTCATTCCATCCACTTGATAGCCATGAGTAATCTACTTAGGTGAATGTAATGAAGCTTGGGGGGCATGCACCTAGTGGTAAAGTTAAGTTTTCCTGTAGGTTATGTGAAGGGAATCACCCCATTCACCTTTGTCTATCTGGACGAAGCCAAAGAGGTGTTGGATAACCGTCCTGCTTCATTGCAGTGACTTCTATCTGGTTATAGGAGACTCTTCCTTTCATCATGTTGGGGGCATGCAAACCATTTTTCAAGCATATTTTTTCATTTCGAGCTTATGTAAAAATGAAATTGAATCCAAGCATAGTTTTTCATTTCAAGCTTGTGTAAACATGAAACTGAATCCAAGCATAGTTCCCTATGGTTCAAGCTTGCGTAAAAATGAACCCATTTCCACCTTCGTGGTTTCCATTCTATCAGCCTCTTTCATCAAATGAGCCTTGGTTGTTTCATTCCATCACCACCATCTCTTTGGCCGATCATACGCTTTCACTTGGTTGTTTTACCCTTTTTTGAGGAACTATTGCAATGAGTGGTCTTATTAGACAACCTATTCACATAAATCAACATGTTTTGAGAAGTTCCAACATCACCAAAACCAGTTGCTACCTTAGACACCACTCGTTCCTCAAAGCTGAGTCCTCTTTAAACCCTTTTTAGACTCATTAAACATGAAAAGATTGTCGAGCACTTGTCTTTTCCAGCTCGTTAAAGTATCGCAAACGTCATCCCTCTTGTATTATTTTATCCTTTTTCAGACTTGAGGGATTATTTTATGAAAAATAACTCATGGAGTTTTCTTTTCATCCCTTTTCAAACTCTCTAAACATGAAAAGGACTGAGTTATCATTGTCGTTAAACTCATTAAAATAATAGTAATAAACTTGTCCATCTAGACAAGACCGAGTTTCATTGTCGTTAGACTCGTTAAAGCATCAAATAGCGATGGGTTTTCCCAAAGGGCGAATTATAGAACAAACATATGTTATCCTCCTCAAGCTTGATAAAAAATAGAGAGGTACTGGTCAGCAATGACTAGGGAAAAAGGGAAAAATCTTGAAGAACTCATGGTAGCAAGTTGCTCTTGAACATGACACTTTCACTTCATCTCCGTGATTGAGTCGGGTTGGGTTATTTCGTTAACTGGTCATCATACCATTGGTTTATCATACCATCCATATTTTTGGGATTACGCTACCAATTCATCTCAAGTGTTGCCGATATGTTCAAGAGAAGTCATCCAGTTAATGTCTCATACACTGCAATACTACCAACCTTCATTTTTCATGACCACCATTCCTGAAGCTTGTGTCGTTAGTTCGTTTTCACCTCCAGAAATCATTTGCTTCGTTTCGTGTCATAGATGTGGGATACATCAGGGCCCTCCTATGACAATTTTCTTCTTGTCTACATCAGCTCATTATCAGGGAAGTTGACTTAGAAACACCATCTCAGTGCCTTGAAGCTTGCATACATCAATGGCAAGTTTCTCTCTTCCGGCGACAGGTTGACATCAATGGCCTTCGACCATAATATTTTGCGTGTTGTTCGACATTGAATCATCTATTCACACCACGTGAAATGTACTATAGTACCTTGAGGATCATCATCATTATCGGTGATCCCTCTCGCATCTGTTAACAGATTACATCATTGGCTGGTAATCAAGCGACGTCTCTCCATGTTCGAATTCGGAACATCTTTTCACATGGTTTGACTTGTACATCGAGTGAAGATTGAACAAGTTTGAAGACCCCGGATCTAGTTTCATCCATCCAAACTGTGATATATTTAGGGATGTAAAAACATAAAAGGTACAAAGGCTCTACACAGATGGTCATCCAATCATGGGTTACGACTCTATATCTGTAGAATCACAAGTCTATATTTGTAGACGACTATCTAATCTATGTACATGAAATGAAAAGTTATAAAGTTGAGCATGGGAATTCCTCCCTTAGCTAGTTCATAAAAAATCATATTATTATCATGTATTGTATTGTAATTGATGCAGGTCACCTTCCAGCTCAAAAGTCTTGATCCTCATGATAAAGCATTTCACCTGACATGAACATTTACGACCTCATGCTTTAGGGGGCAACTGTTATAGATATATTTTGGCACATCAACCCCAAACTCATAATTCAGTGATATTAGGGCTCATCAACCCCTAAAAAGTTGTTTCATACCCAAAAGGAACTAATTCATCTGAATGCTTCATTCCCCCAAAAGTTTCATCTTAGAAATAATCCAGAAAGTGCCTAAACTGAACCATATATGAAAGCCCTGTGTTAAGGTGAGATGCATCTCACCTACTACACTGTTAACTTGATATGCATCGAAGTTTGGCCCTTTAGTAAGTACGATGGGCGAGGATGGACAAAATTCCGGGACAGTTTGCTAGTTGGTTGCTCATGGAATCTTCTAGAAACTTCTCCTGTGCCACTTGCCTCTCCAAATTCACCCAAGGATGAACAAGGGAACTAGGAAACTATCTCCAATTCCCCTCTCTTGTGGAAATAATTTCTACACATGGAATGACACTCATCATACCCATAGATGACTCACCCTCTTGCAATCATCTATAAAAGGATCTCCCATCCAAGAGATCATAAGGTTGAATTGTTGTGAATTGTAAGGAAGTGCTACTAGTTTCAGTATTGAGGAGAGAGCATTGTATTATTTTTGGTGTGTACTTGCTAATTCATGAGGTGAAGAAGGATTGAAGCTGGGAGGATGGCGCTGGATCAGACAACTGGGTTGTAATTCTCCTTATTATCAGTAAATTTCTTCGAAAATTTTCCCAATTAATTGTGTTGACTGTAAATGCTTTCATTTGTTCATTATATTTCTGATTCTATAATGTTTATGTTGTGATAGATCATGATGCTTTGACAAGTTTTTGTTGTTGTAGCTATGCAAGTACTCTCCAAGCATGTTAAGTACGGGGAGGAGTTACAGGACCGGTCAAAGGAGAGGGAGATCAAGCAAGGGATTAAGCGAAAGTTCCAGGTTGGTCCTCTACTATCTTTCTCTTATCTATCACTCATAGGAAAGATATTCGAATTGCTTTGACTATTTCTTCTAGGTTAGATGCCAAGCCTAGAGGGCTAGCATCTCTTAGAGTTACTAGTTTTCCCAGAAACAAAAATCTAGTATCTCTAAGAAATGCTAGCCCTCTAGGCTTGGTAGCTAACCTAGAAACAACAGTCAAAGAAATTCAAATATCTTTCCTATGAGTGATAGATAAGAGAAATATAGTAGAGGAACAACCTAGAACTTTTTCTTAATCCCTTGCCTGATCTCCTTCTCCTTTGGCAGATCTCGTAACTCCTCCCCATTCTTAACATGCTTGGATAGTACCTGTACAGCTACATCAACAAAAACCTGTCAAAATATCATGGTCTATCACAGCATAAACATTATAGAATCAGAAATATAATGAACAAATGAAAGCATTTACAGTCAACACAATCAATTGGGAAAAATCTCAAAGAACTTTATTGATAATAAGGAGAATTACAACCCAGTTGTCTGATCCAGTGCCATCCTCCTGGCTTCAATCCTTCTTCACCTCATGAATTAGCAAGTACACACCAACAATAATACAATGCTCTCTCCTCAATACTGAAACTAGCAGCACTTCCTTACAATTCACAATAATTCATCCTTTTGATCTTTTGGATGGGAGATCCTTTTATAGATGATTGCAAGAGGGTGAGTCATCTATGGGGATGATGAGTGCCATTCCATGTGTAGAAATTAGTTCCACAAGAGAGGGGAATCGTAGATGGTTTCCTACTTCCCTTGTTCATCCTTGGGTGAATTTGGAGAGGCAAGTGGCACAGGAGAAGTTTCTAGAAGATTCCATGAGCAACCAACTAGCAAACTGTCCCAGAATTTTGTCCATCCTCGCCCATCGCACTTACTAAAGGGCCAAACTATGATGCGTATCAAGTTAATAGTGCAGCAGGTGAGATGCATCTCACCCTAACACAGGGCTTTCAGATATGGTTCAGTTTAGGCACTTTCTGGATGATTTCTGAGATGAAACTTTTGGGGGAATGAAGCATTCAGATGACTTAGTTCCTTTATGGTATGAAGCAACTCTTTTAGGGGTTGATGAGCCCTAATATCACTAACGTATGATTTTGGGGTTGATGTGCACAAATATGTCTATAACACTCCCCATTCCAAAGTGGATTGAAGAGGCTCGTAAGGAATGGTTTTCACATCCTTCGCTCTCCCAACTCATTAATCAATTGCAAGCAGATCCAAATTCCACAGTGGGCTACTCTTGGCAGGATGAGATTCTTCACTACAAGGACAAAGTTGTGATCTCACCAACATCCACCCTCAAAAGTCGCATTTTGGCAGAGTTGCACTCATCTCCCACTGCATGCCATTCAGGCTTTGAGAAGACTTATGCTTGCATTCAACGTTCATTCTTTTGGATAGGCATGAAAAAGGACATTATTACTTTTGTAGCTGAATGTGATGTGTGTCAATGCCACAAAGGAGAAATAGTCAAATCCCCAAGAACTTTACAACCATTGCCCATCCCTGCCTCAATCTGGACGGATGTTTCTATGGATTTCATTACTAGTCTTCCAAAGTCTGGCAACAAGTCAGTCATCATGGTGATTGTGGACAGACTTTCTAAGCATGCTCATTTTTGCGCCCTACCCCACCCTTTTACACCCACTTTGGTGGCTCAATATTTCATGGACTAGATCTTCAAATTGTATGGCATGCCCACTTCCATAGTGTCTGATCGTGACCCGATCTTCACCAGTAACTCTTGGCAGGAACTCTTCAAGCTACATGGTACCCAGCTCCAACTCAGTACTTCTTATCATCCCCAAACTGATGGGCAAATTGAAGCAGTCAACAAATGTATGGAGACCTACCTCAGGGGTTTCACTTTAGAAAAGAAACATCTATGGGTGTAGTGGTTACATCTAGCCGAATGGTGTTATAATACTAATTATCATGCAACCACCAAGATGACTCCATATGAAGCAGTTTATGGTCAACTTCCCCCTTCACCTACTTCTTATATCCCGGGATGCTCTAAGGTACACGCAGTGAATCAACTCCTACAGAACCATGCAACCATGCTTGCCGACCTCAAAGACAATCTCCATCAAGCTCAAAATCGCATGAAGCAATAGGCAGACCAGCATCGCTGAGAGCACACATTCCAAGAGGGGATCAAGTATTCTTGAGGCTGCAACCATATAAGCAAACATCACTCAAAGACAAGGGTTATCAGAAATTATCTCCAAAATTCTATGGACCGTATCAAATACTTTAGCACATCAAAGATGTAGCCTACAATCTAGCCTTGCCACCTAGTGCAAAAATCCATCCCGTCTTCCATGTCTCATGCCTCAAGAAAGTGGTAGGAAACAATTGTAGAATTCAAACCAGTCTATCGAAATTGGATGAAGAAGGTTCAATCTGGCTTCAACCTGAACAGGTTCTTGACACGAGAGAATGACACTTGCGCGGCCGCACGATCAAGGAAGTCCTTGTCAAGTGGAAATACACCTCTCCAGAAGATGCGACTTGGGAACTAGCCACTATTCTTTTGCAGTTTCCGCAGCTTCAGCCATGAGGACAAGGCTATTTTTATGTGGGAGGGCATGTTAGGATCTAACCCTAACTCCCTTATTTATGTAATAGGGTCGAGTCATAGTTATAGTTAGTTAAAGAGTCAATAAAGCCCATATTAATAATTGTAAGTGGTTGATCTACATTTAAAGAAGGGACCATAGTTAGTTGTAAATGGGCCATGGTATTAGATAGATGGTATTAATAAGAACCATTGTACTGACCCATGGTATTGCACGTATGAATCCTATATAAAGGATAGAGACTCCCCATTAAGGGCATTGTGTCTTATTTTGTAATTGGGCCCCACTCTATTGGAGGTTGTCCCCTCGAAGAGGCAAGTGAACATTGCTTTCCTTTCTTAATAATAAAATACATGTTGTTATTTCTTATTGTTCTATGTTTTGGGTTATATTTCTTCGCATATTTGGTATTCTAGTATCTTCTCGCAGGTCAAGAGAATAACACAAGGAATAATGGTAGATATCAAAGGTGTGAGCATGCTTGCAGCTTTTGAAGTGATAGAGATTGTTGATGACAACAATCCCTATCCCGCACTACTGTGAATACATTGGACCACTAACATGAATGGAGTGATAAATCTAAAGAAGTGCAAGATGATTTTTGAGATAAATTCAGTACGCATAGTGGTACCTTTAGACCTTGTGGAAGGATCACGCTACACAGAGCCGGTGCGCGACTACGATAGCGATGATGATCTAGACTGTATTTACAAGATAACTGTGTGGGAGAAGGATGGGGTGAATCTAACAGTAGATGGCAGGATTTCGTGGGAGTGCGAAATCTCCTGCACCTCAGATTCGGACGAGGAGATGAACGATGGCAAAACTGGTTACACGAGGTAACCACGCTCAACTGCAACATGATGATAAATTCACTATGTTGTGTGACAACAGAGGTAAGAGACCTACCTATATATGATGGATTGACAGAGGTGGATGATTTCCTGAACAAATTTGAAAGAGAAGTACTAGAACAACAACATTTCGATGCTCTTAAGTGGGCACTGTGCGCTACACATGCAATATGGTGGGGTGCGCATCAAAGATGTTTTGAGGACTGGCGTGAATGTAGAAGGATGATTCTCATGTGGTTTGGAAATCCTCATATGCGGATGAAAGCCAAGTATGAGGAACGAAACAGCCTGCTCGCCCACCTTTCCAGATGGGTACAGGCATATGGTGCACAACCTTCATGAATGCACACTATCCTCATGATAGGAAACATGACCAACAAGCAGGAGTGGGCAAGACGATGGCGTGAATGACAAAGTATGATAAGACCAAGTGCACGGAAGATTATCCACATGGAAGTCTTTAAAAAAGTATTCGAAACACTGAACGTGGTCCACCATGTGAAACACACTGACTGGGACCTACGCATACCAGCGGTTCTATGGGCTTATAGGACCATGTGTAAAACCCTGAGCACGCGGGAACTTCCAAAGATGAAGTATGAAGTAGATGCTATAATCCCTATGGAGCATGAAAAGCCTAGTCTGCGCACATCAGCGCTCACAGGTATGACGGACCGTGAAGCTCTGGAGGAAAGGCTCGCGCAATTGGAATAACTTGAGGAGGAATGGCTCTTGGCTAGTTTTCATCAGAAAGTACAAAAGCAGCGTCAAAAGGCCTGGCATGATCACCATATTAAGTTGTGTACCTTCAAGTTAAATGACTTAATGCGGTTGTATGACAGTAAGTTTGAAACATTTCCGGGAAAGTTCAAAATGCATTGGTTGGGACCATATGTGGTTAAGGAGGTCACAGACGGAGGCGCGGTCCAGATAGTCAAACTAAATGGAGAACCCTTTCCTGGCAAAGTGAATGGCAGCCACTTGAAGCCCTACATGGGTGGGCCGACTATCTGACTAGCCGACAGAAGCACAGTCTTCGCGCTCTAAGGATTCGGATAAAGGTGTGAGACTATAAACATATGTAGCAAATACCGGTACAGATGTATGGAAGCAGTTCAGACACAGAGGTCTCAGAACATCATATGCAGAAGATCTAGCAAGCAGTAGCTCAGGTGACCTCTGTGTAGTTCGAGAATAGTTGGAGGGACTCCGCACCAAGATCGTCGCACTGATAGAGTGACTCGAGGGCAAGTCACGATGTTTGTGTTGGGGGCCTGTTGGGCTTGGAACCCCCCCAAGGCATGTTTTGGGGCTCTAAGCCCAAGTTTTAACCGGATTTTGTTTTAAAGCTTCGTGAATTGCAGGCGTAGGGCACAAAAAGTATGATAGAGTCATAGGGTTGTTCGCCCTAGTTTTGTAGTGTAATGTCGGTCTACCCATGGCCCGCGGACCATGGGATTGTATAAATAGTGCGAGGCTCTAAGTGTAAAAGATAGCAAAGTAGTAGAGAGAAGAAAGAGTCTAAGTAACAAAGTGTGTCTTTGGGTTGTAGAGTAGGAGAAGGCTCTGCAGTTGAGTGTGCAGAGGCCTGTAGTCCATATCTGAGTGCGTGGACCCCTGCAGCTGAGTACGTAGGGTGGAGTCGAGTTTGTAACCAAGGAAGGAATTAATAAAGAGAAGTTTTGTCATAATTCTGTGTATATGTTCTTTGGTTAATGCATGTTTGATATAATTTGCAATTATACTGTTTATTTATTGCACACACTTGTATGAATGTTTTATGTTGTTAAGTATAACTTAAAGCACACAAGTAGGCTAAAATAATCAACTAACAGTGGAATATCAGTAAAGTCTTGGGTAATAACATAGAAGCGCAATGTTCAACCCTTGAATAGGGCTGCACGAAGGCACTTTCTTAGGATGCGAGGTACAGGAAAGTGCGTGAAGCAACTTGCGCACAGGGTCGAACTGCGGACCACTTGAACTCATCAGACATCTACAGGGTGTGGAAACCTGGTTCTAGGACCCTCCCATACTACTTCGGATGAGACCTTAGTCTGCGCTCCATGGACTGTTACCGAAACGGCCAGTAGTACCGGGATTTGTTTGGATAAATCACCTTTGAACCTGGGTCAGGCCCCAATAAGCCAACATTTCTCCTTTGGAACATGTACATATGCATCACATCCAAATACCCTCAGATGTGAAAGAGAGGGTTTCTTACCAGTCCATACCTCTTGTGGAGTCTTATCCTCTAACACTGATGAAGGTGATCTGTTGACTAGGTAACATGTTGTCTCAACCACCTCTGCCCAAAATTCCTATCCTAACCCGACACCACTGAGTATGCTTATTGCCCTTTCCATCAACATCTTGTTCATTCTTTTTACAACTCCATTTTTCTCATGTGTGTATGGAGTAGTCTTCTGCCGTGCTATACCACACTTCTTACAAAATTCTTCAAATTCCTTCTTGCAAAACTCTCCACCATTATCTATCCTCAGCACCTTTATCTTCTTCTTTGTTTGGTTTTCCACGAGAGCCTTAAATTCTTTAAACCTATCAAAGACTTCAGATTTCTTCTTAAGAAAATATATCCATGTATTCCTTGAGAAGTCATCTATAAATGATACATAGTACACATTCTTACCCAGTGATGGAACCTTCATAGGTCCAAGCACATCACTATGCACAAGATCTAATATATATTTCACTCTTTTACCACCAGAGGGGAAACTCACCTAATTTTGCTTCCATATACACATTTTCATAGAAATCAAAATCGAGAGAGATATTAGTCATACCTTCTACCATACCTTTACCATGAAGTATTCGAAGGCCCTTCTCTCCAATATGTCCAAGCCTTTGATACCATAGCATGGTCTTTTCTCCAGAGACCACTAGATTTTCTGCTCCACTTTCAAGAACCAAAGAACTGTTGCACCCATCAACAACAATACTACCTTGCAGCTTGTACAAAGTTCCAATACGAACTCCTCGCATCAATACCAGTGCTCCATGAACCATATTGTAGGCATCTTTCTCAAACATTGTCTTTACACCTGCATCATCCAGCTTGCTTACAGAAATCAGATTTCTAGCCAATGCAGGAATATGCAGAACACCTGGTAGTGTTCTAATCCTTCCACCTTGCAAATTCAACTTAACTTTTCCACGACCAACGATTCTAGCCTTCCTGTCATCCCCCAAGAAGACATCACCACCATCATAGTTCTCATACTCGCAGAACCACTCTCTATGGGGAGTGAAGTGAAAGGATGCACCCGAGTCAATCAACCATTCCTCATGATCTACATGTGTACTTGAAGAAGCCAAGTACACATCCCCACCTTCATCTGAAGTGGTTTTTGCCTCTGTAGGGAGCATCATCGGGTCCCTTTCCTTTTTCAGGAGCTTTAGATTTACAGTCCCTTTTGTAGTTCCCTTCCTTTCTGCATTTCTAGCACACCTTTACAGGTTTTCCTGGAGATTTAGATCTCCCACTCAGTGACTTATTTTTGTTTTTGTTCTGGGACCGTCCTCGTATAGAAAAGGCATCATCATTCTGGCTCTCCATATTTTTCTATCTCATCTTTTTTGTCAGTGAGGATGAGACTATTTCATCAAACTGCAAGGCAGTTTCATTGCTACCTATTGCAATAACCAGACTATCCCACGAATTTGGTAGAGAACACAAAAACTGATGCACTTATCTTCATCTGAAATTTTAATATCAATAGATAATAACTGACTTACCACAGTATCAAATGTGTTCAGATGCTTTATCACCGAGCCTCCATCTTTCATCCTCAGGTTATATAGCTTTTTCCATAGGAACAATTTATTCACCAGAGACTTAGATTGGTAGAAAGTCCCTAACTTGTCCCACAAAGCCTTTGTCGTAGCTTCCCCTGATACATTTAGCAGTACTGAATCTGAGACACACAATCATATTGTGCTCTTTGCCTTCCAATCCAATTTCATCCATTCTTAATTGGACACTCCCATTGGTTTAGTATCCGGATCTACCGCGATCCACTTATCTTTATCCACCAACAGATCCTCCATCTTGAGTTTCCATAACTCAAAACTCTAACTATTAAATTTCTGGATCTCTATCTTTCCATTGCTCGTCATATTCTTTCACCACTAGAATTGATCCCGCAGATCTCCCACTAAACAAGGTTTACCACAGGCCCAAGCGAAACCCCTCAGCAACAAAGGCGTCCCCTTGAAGCCAAAATATCTCTGATACCAAATGTAGGTTTTGACCCCGTACGAAAATTACCTGCATACGAATTCTAAAACACAGAAAATAAACAATAGTGACAGTATAACACATAAAACAAATATCCATAGATATTTTCCCTTGGATCCCAAAACCGAGACTACCAGATTGATTTTTCATTATGATCCTTTAAATGTTACAATACATATATATACATACCGAAGCATCCACTACCATGGACCGAAAACCATTGCACCCAAAACCATGTGCGAAAACCATGCACAAAACCATAGGTAGGTCCACACACCTAATATAGGGTCCAAAAAAAAATCCCCTAGGGTGCTGCCTCGGACCTCGTAGATGTGGGGCTAACCGCTCCCCTCAAACCCCCTATGAGCACCCCACTGCGCAATCAGCATAACGAAGGGGGGGCTTCGCCCCCCCTCTAACCCCTCGGTTAATTAGGGGAGCTAGTCATGAAAAAGAATATAAGACAACCCAACAATGTATTGTAAAATAAATGATTAAATTATTAATATTTTTTTAAAAATTATTAACAAAATTCAAATTTGTCATACTCTAATCTATACCCCAGTTTTAAAAACTTATATAAGAAAAAGTGATGCTAATGTTTCCTCCCCAGTTGTAAAAATCACATATAGTTAGGATAGTTATAATATAAGTAAACTTAATTTATTAGGATGCTTGAGACAATAAAAGTGAATATTTAAAATATATATAATCTTTTGCCTAAAGTTATGTTTAAAAAAATAATAAATACAAACACTAGAGAATATTCAACATTTCATATTATGCATTCGACCCCTCTGTTTCCTTGAGAGAATTTTATCATTTTTTATATCTTTAGATCATTTTTTTTTTTTTTTTTTTTTGTAAGCTAGGATGGTACTCTTTCTATTACTTGATCAACAGAACATTACAACATTTCAGAAACAGTTTCTGCCCGCCCACTAGGGGAAACCGGGTCATAATTCCACCTATAGTTTTTAATTGCAGCCCAAAAAAAATAGGTCCACAGTCTGATCGTCTTAGCTAGATAAACTATGCAATCTTTAAACTTACTAAAGCTATTACTAAAACTACTGCTCTGTATTACTTGCTTTTTCCTATCTTTAACATATACAGAGCTAAAACCAAAAAACTTGTTGCAGTTTCTAAACATATCTTTAGATCATTTATTAGTTCAATATTCCTTGATATAATTTATTTTTTTAATATTTTGTGTTTATTTAGTAAAATATTTTTATTTATTTTTGGTTAGTTAAATTGTTTTATTTATAATTTTAGAAATTACATATTTAGAAAGCTATTGTAAGTTTTAAGTCTACTATATGGAAACTAAACCAATAGCAATGTACAAAGCAATGTAAAAGGTTCTTCAATATCAAAAGTCAAAATCAAAATCAAAATTTATACTAAATATGACAAAATATTTGTATTCAAAACTAAATTGTCAAAGAGAGTAATATGTCGAGGTTGGCAATCAATAGTGTAACTATAAGAACTAGAAAACCAAAAAGCTATCGTTATATCTATGCAGAAATAGAAGGATACACTTCAACGGGGTATTCAACATGTTTGAGTATGTTCCCTAGGTCGAATGGTGCAACAAGTCATGCTTCAATGTGTTCCAATCTATTATCCATATCTTTCATATGGAGCTACATCCCATCTAGCATGAGTAGTATTTTATAGTTGACATCATTATGGTCCATGAACAACTTACCTAATAGAGTCTTGATTTTCCACTAGAGGTCTATAGTTTACGGATATTGATTTTGTCTTCCTCTGGTATGCCTTATGTATAGAACCCATGCATCAATCTCTAAGACAATTTTAGAATTTGATATACGTTCTCTCTTTTCAACCACTTCTTATTTAGCCTCATGAAGCTCAAGTGAGCTCAAAACTACTTAATAGAAGTCTCTTCTCAAAATTTAGTGTGCAAACCTCCTTTGGATGTTGACTCATCTCTTTCTTTGACCTCGTTTCCTCATCATAGCTAAAGCTGGAAGTAGGAACACAATAGAGAATGATTCATGCAAAGGAAGGGATGACAATAATCTCTTGAAAGGCAGAAAGAAGGTCATTCAAGGATAGGCAAATGCAAAAGCAACTCAAATAGCTCCTAGAGTGTTGGGCTAAACCATTTGATGAGAATGAGATGTGTAGAACCCAGAAGCTAGAACAAATGTCTTTCCACAAGAAAGCATGGAAGAGAACAACTTGTCTGCCAAGCGAAAGACTTGGTTAGAGGGATACTTTAATTTAGATAATCCTCTTGATTTGAGGACAGGGAATAAGGGTAGGAGATCAAAATATTTTGTGGCAGTAAACATAGCAAGATCATTTTATAGATTGAAACATAAATTATTCATCCTCCTATAGCAACAAGGTAGTCTTTGTAATGTAAGTTTAAGTGTGTATCCATTTATTGTTTTTGTGTTTTTTGGTTTATAATTTCATCAATGAATTTGAAATTTTTTTTAAGGCATTTATAACTTATTTTCATAATAAAAATATGGTTTGATTTAAAACTAATATAAAAATTATAATATCTATTATTATAGGATTCACAATATCTAGTATATTAAGATACATGGTCCAATCACTGAATCAAGTATTAATATCTTCATGAAATTGGAAATCAAATTCAAATTTTTCATACTCTAGTCTATACTCAATTTTTTAAAAAATATTAAAGAAAAAGCGACCACACTTTCCCCCGAATTTTCCCAATTTTATAAAAAATATGAAAGAAAAAGCGACCACACTTTCCCCCGAATTTTCCCATATCACATTTAAGGAAGATAATTAAAATATATGTAAACTTAACCTATTAGAATGCATGATACGATAAAAGAGAATATTTAAAAAATAGTTAATCTTTCCAAAAATTCATGTCTAGATAAATAATCAATACAAGCAGTAGAAAATATTTAACATTTTATATTGTTACATTAACCTTCTCTCTTATGGAGAGAAGTTGAGTGCTTTCTACCTTTTAATAATTTTAGTTTGTTTATTGGTTCAATATGTCTTTGTTATATTGTTTAGATTATTGACGTAGGTAATATTTTATGTTTATATATATATATATATATATATATATATATATATTATTTTTTAGTAAGTTAAGGTGTTCAATTTATATTTTAAAAAATTACATAGTTAGAAAGTTATTGTAAATTTTTGGTTTTCTATTACAAAAACTAGAACAATATCAATATAAAAGGTTCTTTATTATGAGATGTTAAAATCAAATTTATACCAAAAATGAAAAAGTATTTATATTCAAAATTGAAATGTCAAGGAAACTAATATGTTGAGGTTGGTAATCAATACAGTAACTAAAAGAAAGAAAACAAAAACTATCATGAAATCTATGAACAAACAAAGGGATACACTTAAATGGGTGATCTAGACTGGATAGTTGTATTTTTTGTCATCCATATCAATGCTTCAAAGTAGAAAAAGTGGAAGAATAAGCTCTCAGGACCATTTTTACCAGCAGGGTCCAGTTTGACAAATTGGGGTTGAAACCTTCCGAGAGTGTTTTGAGGCATCAAACAATATTTTTTGGGGTGAAAAACTTTGCCTCTTTAGTGTCACACCATTGTTTCCTATTCTACACATATTGACCTTACCATTGGCGAAAGAATTGCGTCTCAGATTTTGTATGTGAAAATTATGCCACTTAGAAGTTCACATTCTTATTTCACCACCATAATTCTATAGGATACAATGTCAGCCCCATTATTCATAAAAAGGGGGCTATCCAGGTGATTGTGATGTAGAAGACTCTAGAAGAGTCTATATTGTAACTATGGTTAATGTAACAACACAAGTAAAACTAAAGCTAATGTCAAAAGGAAAACAATTCTTTCAATGAAATTATACCTGTATTTTCCGGCTGCGAAGTGACCACAAAATTTGGGGACGACTCTCCTCCCAACCGTAGGCTCAATTGTGCAGGATTCTGCAACAACTGGCCACCCCCGAGCCCTCAATCAACGACTACTGCTAGTATTTCCTAAGACTTAGCATTCTCCCAAGAGAATGAAGATGGAACCTCAGAATGATCGAACCTCGGAATCATGGAACCCCTCCCATCTTCCTCCTCGATCATTAAATAGAACAACATATCAGAAGGGGAACCACATGCACCCTTCCATGTGTTTGCATGCTGCTTTTTCTTTACTTTCCTTTGATTTTTTTAGCTTTCTTTCCTTCTTTTTGGATAATTTCCTTGTTTTATTATGGTTATTACTATTTTTTATATTTGTTATTAC
>APFE031524891.1:0-90699 GCA_000404065.3 Pinus taeda
TAATATTTTCATGGCACTTTGATAGATTTTATCTCTCTTTACCCTTCTAGAAGCTTCCTTGATGTAAAAAAGTGAATAATTAATGCATGAATCAGTTAGCTAAGTAATAGAGGCAAGTTGTTGAGCTGCCTATTATCTAGTGCTTAGTTTGGAATTAGTTCAAACTGCTTCTAGAAGGATGAGCTCGACCCCTAGAGGCAAGGGAAGAGGTTAGCTTGCCTATATTATGTGTTTTCTTAGTCATTTTGAGAGGTTGGAAGGTTGGACTTTTGTGGGAGAAAGTTTCATTGTATATTGTACATCTATCTTTGCAATTTCAAGAGGAAGAAGGCCAGGGTTTTGCAGACATCCTTGTGGATTCTTGTTGATTGTAGTGTTGATGGTGTGTTCTCTACATGTTATTGTAAGTTTGTTTATGTATTCTACATCTCTCTTTTGCTTCTATTTGGACAGATGAAGTGGTAAAGTTTGAATACATGCTTTGACATGCTCAGCTTTTTAGTTTGTTCAAAATTTATGTTTTCTACTATCTAGAGAGGATTCAAACAGTTGTTTGCCCTCTTTAGCCCCTTCTCTATCATCCCTGATCATCCATCTCAGATTAAAGCATCAACGCTTACTCCTACCTTGCCCCAAAGATCCCCCTGCAAAAACTGTGCTCAATCCCCGCACCCTGAATTGCACTCCCTCCAATTGCCACCCAAAAACCAAAAATCTTTAAATCAATCCCCCTTATCAGTTTACTAGCCTAAAATCCTTGTTCCTAATTGGTCAACTCATCCTATTGACAAAATCCATCGAGTTTGACCCGAGAGAGCCTTCTCATACCTCGTAGGGCTAGCTACGAGGTGAAATGGTTTGATGTAGCCTTGAGAGTTTGTCTATCTCAGCCTAGGTGAATTCCAAGCGCTAACACCTCGGATGACCACATATACCCCTCTCTGCAGAGATGGTATTCTGAGATGTAGGTACACAAAAGTCTTCCCATACAAAAGAAGGTATCCATGGCGATTTTGTTTTGATAACTCTGACATCCGACTTTTCTCTCATGAGAGTTTCATCCGATATACCCATGTTCTTGTGCTTACCTTTCATAGATTGAATTCTGTCCAACAAAGCCACAAATTCCTCGAATCTATATTCTGTACTCTCTAATGTTGTGCACTGGCTTTCGGCCTCATGTTTGTCTGTGACATTTTCTGAGAAGTCCCCATTGCCAGAAGCAGGTGATTCAGACTCTAGCAGACGTGTTTGGCTCTGGGACGAGTCCATGGATCCAGTATAAACAATTATTCACAGTTCAATCAACGCGGATGAAATTAAGGTTGTGGCGCGCCTTCAAATCTGAGCAGGGCCCTTCGAAGTACAACCACCTGCGTCCAGTTGGCAACACATTGATCTATCGCACAAATTATTTGCACTGGAAGCTACAGGAATGGAGTTCGAAAAGAGTGCGTAAGGCTGCGTTTTTTTTTCATGCTGCATGTATTGTTTTGAGGGGTTGTCATTTGAGAAGGCCACGACATTGCAGTGATAAAGTAAATCTCTGCGTGGATTCGTTGCCAGATCATAGGCGACTTGCCCGAAGACTACGTGAAGGAGAGCGGTCAAGGTCATTTTTTTTACTACCTGTCAAGAATTTCACTATATTATATTCAAATGAGCCTACTATGGATGAGCCTACTATGGGTGAAGTATTAGCCAGAGACTGAAATAGATATTGTCATCAATGTATAAATGAGGTGAAACCGTGGGTCCGTATAGTTGAGGTGCCACCAGAGTAACCCCTCGAGACAGAAAGCTCTTCGGATGGGCAACGTCCCACTCGGGCACAAACACACAGTACTCAATATTGAAAAATACATTTGAACATTTGCGTATTCAAGATTGAACATTTGGGTATGGTGCATCGTCTTTTTTTAATTAAAGTTCTGGGCTATTATTAAAAGGGGTGAGTTGTAAAAAGCAAAAATGGCGAAATATTTTTGTTTAATTTTGTAATGTTATTGGAGTAATAAGGGTCTTGTAACATTTGTTAAGGTGATTGTAATTTTTTGGAGCAATAAGGAGTTTTTTTTGAAGAAGATAAATGTAACTCAAAGTAATTTTACTTTTAGGGGGGGTAAATTTTTTTCCCAGATTGTGCAAAAGCACCATTGTAAAAAGTCAAATTTTGAAATTTTCCCTGTAAAAATTTGAGAAATTAACTAGAGCCAAGTGCAAAGCTCAGTCAATATTCTCCTGTTTTAACGACTATTCGAGGGTCAAGGCCAAGCCCCAATAGATTGTGTTTTTTGTGTGGTGTGTTGTGCTGACTATCTTGTCCTTTCTGTTCTGCTTCTTGGTGCGTCTCTTCAATGCCAAAATGTCTAAGTTGATTAATTTGTTTTCTAATTTCGACAAACTAGAAGGCACCAAATCTTATAAAACGTGGCACCGTCTCATCGAAAGCCCACTCATTTACAATGAATTATGGCAAGGAATATGTGATGGCGATGTTAAACTGAATATAACCACAAATGCAGATGCAATGGCAAAATTGGAAATCAAGAATGCTAAAGCCTTAGCTCTTATTAAATCGTCTGTAAATGATGAAATGTATGTCCATATAGAAAATGCTATAGATGCATGGTCTGCCATTATTGTGGTATCAGAGCCTTCAGTTAATTTTTGTTCCAACAATTTTAATTGTAGATTGACTTTCTTTGATTCAGGCTGAGTATCAAAGAGGTCTTTAAAAAATTTCTAGGCAGAGGAAACAACCAAGGAAGAAGCACTTTTCAAGAACAAGGATATAATAATCAAGGTAGAGGACGATCTCAAAATCGAAGTCAAAGCAGAGGCAGAGGACAATCTTCAGGAAGAGGAAGAGACTTAAGTCAAATTGTATGTCGAAGATGTAACAAAGTTGGCCATTATGCTGAAGATTATCGAACATCACTGAATAAAATTCCCAAGTTTCAGCAGCATTCAACACAATTTGCAAATGACCAAGATGAAGATAGCTCAGAATATGTTTTTACTTCCTCACCAGCATCACAAATTTCATCTCATGTTAGAAGTGACTACGAAGATGCTTGGATCTTGGATTCCGGGGCAACTCAGCACATGACTTGTCGACGTGATTTTTTCTGGAATTTTCAAGAATGACAGCTTAATTCAATTTTTCTTGCTGATGATACAAAACATACTCCTTATGGAAAAGGAGTAGTAAACGTTTTTCTCCCTGACATTGGAGAAAAAATGATTTCCAATGTATGTTATGTACCCAGTTTCAAGAAAAATTTGCTCTCCTTAGTCACGATTCGACAAGCGGGACATCAGGTGATTATGGAAGACGGTTTAGTGAAGATTAATTCAATGAAACAGAACTTGAAAACAATCATGACAGGTTATGAAGATGGAAAACTATTACGGATGAAAGGGACAGTTATTCCAAGGCATTCTGATTTTGCAGGGGTAGTGACTACAGGTATTTCACCTATCAGACTATAACATGTAAGATATGGACATTTGAATTTTGAGAGTCTTTCTCAATTGCAGAAACAAGGAATGGTTAAAGGACTTCCCACATTCAAAAGGGAAAATGAAAAATGTGAAGCTTGCATTTATGGCAAACAAAATCGAGAAAGTTTTCCAACAAGTTCATGGCGTGCAAATAGGCGGCTACAACTAATTCACAGTGATGTTTGTGGTCCACTACAAACTTCATTTGGCGGTTGAAAATATTTATTACTATTCATTGATGATTTGAGTAGAATGACTTGGGTTTACTTTTTTAAGAACAAGTCACAAGCATTTGATAAGTTTAAAATTTTTCGCCAACTTGTTGAAAATGAAGTAAAAGAAAAGATAGGAACTCTCAGGATAGATAATGGGGGAGAATTCACTTCAAATGACTTCAAAACCTATTACAGTGAAAATGGCATAAGACGACATCTCACTAATGTTTACACTCCACAACAAAATGGAGTAGTCGAAAGAATGAATCGCACTTTGTTAGGAATGGCAAGATCCATGTTAACCTTCAAGAGGTTAAGTCCAACATATTGGGTGGAAGCAATCCATACAGCTGTCTACTTAAGAAACAGATCTCCAACTGCTTCATTAGATGAAATCACTCCTTATGAAGCTTGGTTTGGTTTCAAACCTCGAGTTAAACATCTTAGAGTTTTTGGGTCAGTGTGTTATGCCTTAGTTCCGAAAGAAAAACGAAGTAAGCTTGACTCGAGAAGCTTAAAATGCACAATGATTGGCTATTCTGATGAGAAGAAAGGGTATCGTCTTTTGACCAATGGAAAATTCATTGTGAGCAGTGATGTCATTTTTGATGAAACAGAGAGTAAGAGTGCTGAAGAAATTGAAAATCTTCTTCACAAGTTAGAAACTAAGGGAAGTAAAAGAAATGATAAAAAGAAAAGTCAACCAACTTCACCAAATTGGTATGAACTTGATTTTCCTTCCTCTGAAGATGAATCATCTACATCAACACCATCAACTGGGTCTTGAAGCAGTTCATCCGCATCTCCAAGCAGCAGCAGTTCTTTTGACAGTGATTCTCCACATTCTTCACCTGAACGACGCACATCAGTTTATATTAATCCTCTTTACAATGATGGGGACTTTACAGAAGCACAAATAAGGCATTGATTATGAAGAAACTTTTTCTCCAACAGCAAAATGGAACACCATCCGATTAACACTTGCATTGGCCGCTCAAAAAGGATGGAAACTTCATCAAATGGATGTGAAAAGTGCTTTTCTCAATGGGGATTTACAGGAGGAAGTGTATATGACTCAACCACCCGGTTTTGAAGTTGAAGGACAAGAACATAAAGTCTGCAAATTGATGTTTGGGGCTACGTTAAGTGGAAAATCTTATAGGAACGAAGGAAGTAAGAGACCAGAAAATAACCCCTTGATTTCAACTCTGCGAGGGGATGAGGAAGAGCTTGCAAAGGTCGCTGCATGAAGTGCAATCCATTTGATAAGGTAAATAATTATGCGAATACCAACTCCACCCACACCGTCACCAGCTTCACTATCATCACCTACATCTTCACTTGTATCACCTCCACCACCATGGCGATTCAATATGGAAAGCACATTGAAGTTGCATGTATTCAAATGTTTGGGAAATTAGGATCTAGACCAATTCTAGTTCATGGTCAGGGCTGTATGGGAAGCACAAGGAGTTATAGATGACAATATAAAGAAAGTGACATTGGTTAGTGCCCTCCAAGACCATGCGCTGGCCTGGTATATTAAGTACTCCAATGATAATCCAAATGCGGAATCACGAATATCCAAGTAGCGCTAAATAGAGAATTTAGTACGACAAATCCTTGGTAGCATGATGATGCTACTAGGTGAGACTCCTTAGGAGTTGGATCAAAGGCTGAAATGTAAGATTCATGAAGCTAATATGAATCTGACAGATGGACAACACTGTGAGTGGTTTGTAGCATCGCTAATGTGACATTTAAGTAGTGTGCTATCACAATAGAAGCTAACGACCCAGGAAGAGGCCTTAGAGATCGTGATGAGGCTCTAGAGACACCAGCACAGGATCCTAACTTAGGAGTTCACCAAATCCACGCATAGCTGAAGAATTTATGCCCTAAGATGCAAAGTCTGAAAGAGCACAAGACACCTCGACCAGAAGTGCATGAAGAGGTGTGGTGCGTAAAATGCAAGGGACAGGATCATGATGGGGACCACTACCCAGATTTTCACAAATTACCTCGCAGGAGGATGACCGATACCATTAAGGCTGGAAGCACAAGTAGGATGTAGTGTGGTAATTACTTTGTTGTGTGTGACTTGTCAAATAGTTGGAAAGCATGCCAAGGACAAATGCCACTTGTTACAGAAGTATACATAAAATTCACAACAACTATTCTACAACTTTTGTAGGTCAATGGGACATGATGAGTGCACTTGTAGATGCTACGCGTTGATGATGGATAGAACTCCCACCTACAAAGTTTAGGCCAAAACATAGCCCCTTGACCAAAAATGCAAGAATGGTGAAAAAATGATTTCAGCAGCGTGGATGAGGCCAAGGTGGATGAGGACCTCAAAGAGGTCATAGACAATTGATATGCTACAATTGCAGAGGGCTCAAGAAATTATGCCCTTGATTGCATGAATCCAACGTGCTCATTGTGTTTGTATTGCAACTTTTTTTATCATGAGACAGAGGATTATCTTATGTTGATAGCTAGGATACACGACAAAGGAGTGCTACTACCTCCCTCGACTCAGAACCTGTAGATGATGAGGTCTGAGCCATGCGAGGAAGATATGAATGTGAACATTGTGCTTCGAAGTGGAATCATGATGGGAATCGACAAGGGAAAACAACCAAAAGATAGTACTTGGTTTCACAAATCTCTAGTGAAAGAAGTAGATTATGATTTGGAGCACACTAGGGAAACCTTCATGGAAGCTAAGAAGATCTTCGTTGATGCCTCCACTTCAAGAAGCAAAGATAAACCGGAGCCAACGATGGACCCATCTATGCTCATGATGTTATTGGAAACATGTGTGAAGTTACTGCGCGACAGTAAGGATGTAAAAGGATTATAGGAACTCATTAAGAGATGCGCTAGGAATGTGCCAGGAGAACCATGCATAGTCTAAAAGATTAGAAAATATAAGGTCAGGAAAGGAAGAGAAATGAGGTTAACTGCATAGATAACAGAATGTGAGATGGATCAAGTTATCCTGGATTTTTGATCAAATGTGAATGTTTTGCTAAAATAGACATGGGATACAATGGGGCGACCTACACTGCATTGGTCTCTTATTCAGCTGTTAATGGTGAACTAGCAGAAAATAATACCCATGGGGTGATTGCAGGGAATAACCATGGATATTGAGGGAGAGAGTATGCTAGAAAAATTTGAAGTGATAGAGATTGTTGATGACATCAATTCCTACCCCGCGCTCTCAGCAATTGATTGGGCCACTCACATAATGGAGTGATTATTCTAAAAAAGTGCAAGATGATTTTTGAGAAGAAGTCACTACATATAATTATACCTCTAGACCCTACTAAAGGATCGCACTATACCAGAGCTGGTGCACGACTATGAAAGTGATGATGACTTGGAATTCATATACAAGATAACAACACTAGAGAAAGATTGGGTAAATCCCACTGCGAATTGGCAAATTTCATGGGAGCACGAGAGCTCTTGTACATAGGATTCTCATGAGGAAATAGAGCAATGGAAAAATCAGTTACACGAAGTAACCAAGGTTAATTGTAATATGATGACAAGATCATTGCACTGCATATCGATATAGGTAAGAGATCTACCTACTCACGATGTTCTAAGTGAGGTAGATACCTTCTTGGATAAATTTGAAAGGAGGTGCCAAAAAAGCAACGCTTCTAGGCCTCGGATTGGGTACCGCACGCTATGCCAGCGAGATGGTGGGGTACACACAAAGGAAGCTTTGATGACTGGTGTGAATGTAGAAGGACGATGTGCACTCGATTTGGGAAGCCTAAGGTGCGACTGACAGATTCATACAATGGGTAGGATGATCAACACGTGCATCTAGCCAAGTGGGCACAAGCATATGGAAAATAACCTACATGGATGCACATGAACTCTACGCTGAAAGGTATGGTCAATAAGCATGTGTTGGGGGGACAAATGTGTAAATGGCTCTTAATTTTGTGGAGACATTATGTAGGAAGCACAATCGTGTAGAAGGTTCTCCATGTGGAAGCATTCAACAAGGTTTGCAACGTGTTGAGCAAGGTATGAAATGCACAACAAAGTGATTGGGACTCGTGCGTACCTGTAGTATTATGGTTGTATAGGATGACATGCAAGAAACTGACGGGACAGACACCATTTAGGCTTGTCTATCGAGTAAAAGTCCTAATGCCTATGTAGTACATCGTGCCTAGTCTACGCATAGCGATACTCACAGATATGATGGAACACAGAGCCCTGGAGGAGAGGCTCTCGCAGTTGGAGGAGCTCCAAGAAGAATGGTTTTTGGCTGGATTCCACCAGGAGGTACAAAAGCAACACGAAAAGGCCTAGCACGATTGACACATTGAGTCGTGCACTTTTAAGGTGAATTATTTGGTGTTATTAAATGATAATAAGTTTGATAAATTCCCAGGGAATCTCAAAATCCATTGGCTAGGACCGTATGTTATTAAGGAGATCACAGATGGTGGCACGATGCAATTTGTAAAGATAAATGGAGAACTCTTCCCAGGGAGAGTAAATGGTAGTCATTTTAAGCCATACATAGGTGGCCCGACCATCTATGTAGCCAATGGAAGGACAGTCTTAGTGCTCCAAATAGCAGGAGGAAGGGACTATAAACTACTATGCATGGGAGCTGTGCGATATCTGGATTGCACGAAGTAGTGAAGTGTCACAGGGTCAGCGACAACATGAGGATAGCTATGCTGCCACATGGGTCCACGGGAAAGTGACCATTACAGTCACTATTCACAATGTGATGCTTGGCTTGAGGCCAAATGGAGCGGGAAACAGGCATCTAAGGCAATCTTTATAGCCTAGATTTGTGAAAATTTGTCGCCAAGTGAGCATTAATGGAATAAATGTCGGGGGAACGGTCAAATTCAAATTCAAAATGTGCTATAAATTGCAAAGGGTTGTCCAAAAAACTACACTTGGCAAGTTGAGAACTGAGATGTTGCACACGCAAACACTCATGAACCCAGACTTTTTTGATCCTTTGAAGGAAAAGTCATTGTTTGAGCACTTACTCGAGCCATTGAGAAAATTATGGAATAACAATATGGCAGCACCTAAGGAAGCCATGGATACTGGAGAAATAACCGCCAAGGAAGTTGCACAAGCCATGATGGAAATGGAAGCCCCATAAAGTGTTGGGATAGTCACAAGAATCTCTAAATCACCGAGACCCAAGAAATACAAGCACCCTATGGTACCGATGCGTGTGTCCCCTAGGAATATGTTAAGAACTAAGCTTTCCATGGAGGAAAAGGGGAAGACGATCAATTTTGAGGCCAAAGAGGAGGAGGAGGATGTAGAATTTGAGGTGGAAACCCATAGTGTGGACCCTCTCACCAGGATGCCCACGTATGTTCCTCCATAGGAGGCGAAAGCAAAGGTGCCCAAAGACCTAGATGAGAGAAAGTGCTCTCTATAGAATCTGCTACTCCCTGACGATATCATTTTCAAAGGAGCACACTTAGGGCAAGTGTCGATACTAAAATTTGAACACTTGGATCTTGCGGACCATGAAACGTTCCCACAATTGGAAACTGTGCAACTAATGCACCAGAAGAAAAATGCACCGACTAGGGTAATAGAGTTGGAGCCCCACCAGTGGCTGAGAGGTGTAGAAAAGGTATGATTGTTAAACCTGCTCTGGGTGTCACATTATCATTGCACCCAGTAACAATTTTTGTCATCAGGCAGCTACTTTGCTTGGTGCATGATGGGTGCTTGTTGCTAGAGGAGCCCATCCCCATCACAACCATCTGATCAACAAAATTACCCAGCTCCCTCGCAAAGGGGAGGACCCAGCGAATATCCCAGATGGTAAGAGTGATGATTTGACCATCACAAATGCCATGAAGAAGAAGTTCAATATAGAGAAGAAGAAGAGAGGGTATCCGATTTCCGATGGCAACAGCCCTGCGGTCAATGTTGTGACATAGATATTGGCTCGAAAGGTTATATGGAAGTGCTACGCAGATGAGGTGCCCGCCCGGGTGGTTGCACTTTGATGCAATACACAAAAGGGATCTAGTTTAACTAGGATAACTACTTATCCAGCGAGTTCCTTGAGAATTATCGCGAGGCACAGGAGTAGGGAAAAACTTTTCACAATGCGTAGATTTTGTTGTCTACAGTGCTGGTGGCATGGGAATTTCCTAAGGACAACAAGTTCCCAATGATTGCGCAGGAACGCCCAAAGGCACCAAAGTACACTTCATTGTGGGCAACTAGAGATGTGCAGAGGATAAGGGACAGTAAAGTATTCTGGGTGTTCATGGAGATGAACTTCAAAATGGGGATTAATCGCAAGCTAAGATTATCATCCACGATTATCATCCACGATCTATAAAATTCTGCAGAGCTTCACAAAGTTCAAGGAAGATTTCCATCACTTTTACATCAAAGCAAGGAAGGACCCCGCGAAGACATCGTGCAAGCTACCTTATCTGGCAATAGACGACATCATCCTTGTGGTCCTTGAGTTGTGGCCACTAGAGTGTCGTGCTCCAACCAACTCCGTGGTGGAAGAAAATATGTCCGCTGCATGAAGGAAAAAGAATTAGGTGAAGCTATAAATGGCGTTGTTGGCAAAAGAATAATAAGAACAAAGTAGCAGCAGCAAAGGCCCAGGTGGTGTGGGACACTGCGAAGGCAATGGAAGAGGAACAAAAGGTAGCTAAGGAAGAGTGCGGGGGAGAAAAATTGCCTTCACTTGAACATGAAATATATAAAGAGCAAGGTGGCATTGACCTGTAAACAGTGTCCACACAGCTGAAACTAGAGCACCCAAGAGAGTAGGTAAGGCTGCAAAAGAAGTCAAAGGCTTCGAGAAATTCATTTGACCCAATCACCCTCACTGATGGGGATCTGCATGACACTCGAGAGATGGTGAGGTACGTCACTACAGAGACCCTCCAAAACTTCGAGGAGGAACACCAAATGGTGTTGGGGACCTTTCAGGAATAAATATATGAGTTGTGGTGTGCACTCCACAGGCTAACACTCTGTCAACCGACCTTACAATAGGCACGTCCACGATCAAGGAAATGCTACGTGCCCCGATGAACAACACCAGGGAATCAGTGGGTCGAAGGGAATCAGGCTAAATATGGTTGTGCTCCCTCAAGAGATGCTCTATGTTTTTCCGAATGGATTTACTGTGAAACTGTGAGCCAGGGAGGGTCGCGCGCTCTAGGTCATCAGAGAGCAGTGCATCAACATTGACCAGTTGAGCCTACAGCACGACGAGGTAGTGACACATATCTAACAACTAGTGCAGGTGGTCGAGGAAGCCTACCAAGTGGTCCTAGGTGGACGCATGTGTCCAGAAACTAGCAATAGGGGTGCATGAGGAAAAGGAAGAGATGGACAAAGTTTAGCTTGAGCTAAGCCTCCATATGGCTGAACCGCAATTGAAGGTGCAGCCTTCAACTCTGGCAAAGTTTAAGGAACAATGCATCAACGTGATTACAACAACAATAACAGAGGTCAATAATGCAATGAAGGACTGTACAAAGATGTTTGAGGAGTCATTTCAGGTTCTCACCACTTTGCAGGAGGACATGAACATACAACACCTAGAGATAGAGGTGCGTGAGCTATAGTAGATATATGATGAAGTAAAGGGGACAATGCAAACAATTTCCCTTACACAAAGGCTGGCAAGGATGCAACGGACAAAAGCACTCAAGGAACAGGTAGTTGATACTCAACGTAAGGAAGCCATTATAAAAGCATGGTTACAACCTTGGATTGATGAGGCGTACATCGTTACAGCCTCCATTGAAGGAAAGCTCACGCAACTACAAGAAACATAGGTAAAAGTTCAGGGTAGCATTCCAGCTACAACGGTCTCTAAACAACACAACGAGGAGGTCCACCAGTGCATTGCTGATGTTGCAGTGATCCAGGCAGAATTGGGAGGTCTTCATGCAAAGATCTCCATGCTAATAGAGTGACTCGAGGGTGAGTCATGATGTTTGTGGCTGGGACCTGCTAGGTGTGGGATTTCCGAAGGGAAGTTTTAGGGCTCAGAGCGCAGATTTTGGTTAAAAGTTGTAACTTCAATGCAAAAACTCTATATTTTGTGGGCATGGAGCACATAGCTTGTAAAATAATCATAGGGTTGTCCGCCCTCAATTTTGTTATTCTAATGTCGGCTATAGAGATCTACCCATGGTCCACATACCATGGGATTGTATAAATAGAGAGAGGCTCTAAGTAGTTAAAAAATCTAATCAATCTAATGGAAGCTAAGGATGAAGAGGTGAGTCATATCTGAAGTATAAAGTCTAATTTTGGGTGATAGAGTAGGAGAAGGCTTTGCAGCTAAGTGCGCAGAGGCCCAGTAATCCACAACATGTGCACAAACCCCTACAACTGAGTTCGCAAGGCGAGTCGAGTCAGTAACAGTTGGAATCACTAATAAAGCATACTTTTATATCATTTTGTGTATTTATTTCCTATTGAATGTATTTGGTATGAATTTCACTTCTATTGTTTATATCATGCGCGAATATATATGACTATGTTGATTAAGTGAATACAAGATAGAATATATGTTTACGCGAAGTTAACTAACAGGTGTAAGAAGGTAAGTAAGATTTGAGGTGTACTTTGGGGAAATAGTCTATGTTGCTGCCATAGTAGCACGAAAGAATATCAGCCCTTGGTTAGGGTTGTGTGAAGGCGATTATAACAGATCACAAAGGCATTGAAGGTTAGGACAGTGCGCGAAGTGACCTACTCAAAGGTAGGCACAGTTGGACTAAATCAACACCTTAGACATCTAAAGGGTGTGGAAACATGGTTCCAGCATCCCCCCATATTTCTTCAGGTTAGACATTAGTCTGTGCTCCGTGGGCTGATGCCAAGAGGGCCAGTAGTGTAGGGATTTGTTTGGCTAAATAACTCCAAACCTGGGTTAGGCTGCCTGAAGCCAACAAAAGCTTTGTCGCAAACATATATAAAAACACACTTTTCACTATTCAACTAAGGGGTAAGAGGAGCAGAGCAGAGTTCCATCCAGGGTAGAACCATCATCAGTGGAACCCTGATGTTAGGTTCTAGGAGCGGAACTTTGCTGTAGGGGTATCTTTTGATGCCAAGAAAGGCTCTTTGCAGTCCTAAAGTGTAGGTCTCAGAATTTGGTCATGTTTATAGTTATTTGACATGATTTCTTGCCACAAATCCAATGGTGATGCCTGTTTCTATAGCTAAGACTTGCATTTTCTCTCCATGTTGGAAAATAGAGGTATAAGTCTCATTTATGCAATTTTATTGTAATTTGAATTCTGGTGCCATTTAATAAAAGTGGCCTCCCCACATTAAGCAGGGCGCAAAGTTGTAGACCATACTAGGTGAATTCAATAATCAAATCATCTTGTGCCTTTGATCTCATGTTATTTTTTATTGGATATTCTTTTCATGTGTTTATGTTTCTTGGTTACATGCTCTTTTAAATGGAATTATGTATGCATCCATGAAGTACAAGAATCACATCATAATTTGTTCCACATCTAGCAGACAAAAGTGTCATTGGCACAAAATGGGCCTTAAAAAATCAATAGAATGAGAATCGACAAGTTGTGAGAAAAAAGGATAGGTTAGTATGCTAAGGTTATGGTCAAGATGAAGGATTAGATTTCAATGAAAGCTTTGATCTAGTATCGAGATAAGAAGTTATCAGGATGTTTTCAATGTTGGGTAGTCAAAAAAATTTCAAGATATAGAAAATGGATGTAAAATCATATTTCTGGAGTGGTGAACTATAGGAAGAATTTTACATTGAACAACGTGAAAGGTTTCAACTTTTAGATAATTTTGATTATGTATGAAAATCAAAAAAGGATTTGTATGGTATTAAATAAGTAAATAGGGTTTGGTATTCAATATAAGATAAATATCTTCTAAATTAGAGATTTAAAAGTGGTGAAACAAACAATAACCTATATATAAAATATGTGAATGACAAACTTCTGATTGTTTTTATTTATGTTGATGAAATTTATTTTGGAAGTCATGCAGATGAGGACAGTCAACAATTTGCAACTAATATGAAGTCTAAATTTGAAATGTCCATTATTGGATCAATTTTATACTTCCTGGGTTTACAGATTACATAATCAGCCAAAGGAATTTTTATCTCTCAAAGAAAGTATATAAAAGAATTGTTAAATAAATTCAGTATAGAAGAATGCTCACTAACTAGTAGTCTACTGGTCATAGGATACAAAATAAACAAATATGATGATTTTATTGAGGAAAATCAGACATTAAACAAGTCACTTATTGGCGACCTCTTAATTCAACATCTTTAAGGCCTCATATTATGCAAGTTATTGGTGTTTTTAGGATATTTCAATCAGCCCCCAAACAAAGTCATCTCTTTGAAGAAAATAGCATTCTCAAATATTTGAGACCCACTATGGATTATGGATTATGGATTATCATATCCCAATGTTAAAAGTTTCTTATTGAAAAAATATAAATATACAAATCGGGAATGAAATGTAGATGATAATAAAAACACAAGTGGAGGTGCTTTTTTTCTTGGATAATTCCATGTGGCATGTTTAAGCAAGAAGAAGATATTAATCTCTCTCTCTCTCTACTGCTCAGGTAGTGTACATTACAACAACCTCTATTTGTACCCACATTTTATGGATGAAGAAACCATTACAAGATATGAAGGTAATATATTAATATCTTATTCCGAATATATGTGATAACACAAGTGCCATCAAGATTTCTAAAAATCCTATTCTGTACACAATGATTAAGCACATTACTATCAAGTACCACTTTCTCTGAGTAGAAGTTTCAAATAAGGTTGTGAGAGTAGAATATGTTCCCAAAAATCATAAAGTTGTTGATATTTTCACTATAACCCTAGAAAAATAACCATTTGACTATCTAAGGCAAAGATTGGGAGTAATTTCAATCTCCTCTCTCAACTAGGTCTTCTCGATAGGAATGGAAGAAAACAATCCATAATAGTAAAACAATTACCATAAGGATGAGATTTTAGGTCCAAAAGAAGGTATTAGTAACAATGGGGATTAGTCATTGGGGGGGTGGGGGGGTTTAATTCTTCTCCATTAATGTCAAAGGGGGAAGGAATAAGCACAAATATTGCATAGTTATTCAAAAAGGGGGATAAATCATAAAACATTGCAACATTGGTATAATATATTTTTAAGAAGGGGATAATAAGAAACAAGCATTAAAGGAGATAGTTGAAGGAGCAAAAACTAGTATAGTCCTTGATAGAAGGAAAGGTGCTTGTAAAGAATAAAGGGGGAGAATGAGAAATGTTGCATAACGTTATTGTCGATAGATTTGTCTTGTTGAAGTTAATGACTCTTACATGACCATATTTGATTGTTAGTAGAAATTTTAGGTGTTACCATCAACACCAAAGGGAAAGAACGTTAAGAAGTGTTGTCATTGATTTTTTCAATAGATGCCAAATACAATTGATGTCACAAGTGATCTAAAGTAGATTGTTAGATATATTTTTCCTTTATGACAAAGGCAGTTTCAGGTCAATGATGCATAATAGATTTGGATTGACATTTACTACATAAAATGATCTTAGATGCTACTACAAAGTGCACAATGTCATAGAACATTGAAATACCTTTCCAACAGTATTGACAACTATAAGAAATGCCAAGAATTAAGGAGTTAAGGAATTTTGAAATTAATTAGTTTTGGGCTGAAAAGGTAGCTAAGAGAAAGAATTTCAAGCCATTCCAGCCTTGAAAATCGAAACCACCATGGGAACTAGTTCGAGACTTCAAGTATATGGGACTTTGTGAAGGTTTATGATGTGTATTGCATGAAATGTGCCAAACTCCTGAACTAGTGTGTGACCGAGTTCGATTGTCTAGCTTTTCATGGTAGTTTGGCTATTTTCTTATTCGAGACTTGTTGGGATATTTAGGAGTGATTACAAAGAAATACCTTGGGCCCAAAGTCATTGGAAAAATCACATAATTTGGGAGAGGTTCCAGTCATTCAGGCTTTTGGCCCTAATTTTTTTATCAATGAAAACAATATTTTCATCTGACCACAGACCCTGTTTGGTCATATCAGATGACATGAAATAGGTAGAAGTGGTAGAATCATATTGATTGGTGAGTATGACTTGGTATCACAAGTGGAAATAACATTGTACAATGATGTAATTAGATGATGTGGCATCACTCTTAGAGTGACGCGTGACATTGTGATTTAGTGTTTTTCGATGTCCAAGTGGGCCAAAATCAAGTAAATGTGTCATTATTTGTTGAGTGACACATGGCAGACAAGTGACACATGATGATATCATCTCAACATAGATAAATATAAGTGTTTCAAGATTTTTAGGTCCATCATTAATAGAGAAATATATGGAAACTTCTCTACGAAAAGGCATGAAATTTAAAGGCTAGCCCCAGATTGGGAATTAAGTAGTTCGTGGACTCTTCAAGTGGAAAAGGTTATGGTAGATAGAACTTAGATATGGAAAGAAGATCATCAAACGACATGAAAATTAATTTCTTGTGGTAGAGGTAAATGGAAGGCACAATCGAGGACTAAGCTAAGAGACAAACATGAGAATTGAGAATTTACTGTCAACTAATGATATGTGAGTGTTTTTGGATTTCCATTAAGGGTGTGTTCGTAATAAATTTTCCATGTAATATGTTCTCAATACTCAAGGAAAAAAAGAAGCTAAGTGTCCTTCATATTGGTTAATTTTTCAGGTAATATGGTTGTTGGGTAATTAAAGTGTCAGTTAAATTACTTGTCATTAAATTGTCAAACTCAGGGTTCATGAACTTGCGAAGTAAACTTGCACCATATATGCTATGAATCAATCTTCATTTTCAAAAATAAAATTCTACTCTATTGAAAGAAATTGCAAGACCAAAATAAAACTTATCCATGAAAAATTTCTAACATGAGTATGCACACACTTTCTTTTTCAAAAAGTCTCAAATTTGGAACTTGGAAAGAAATTTGTTAATCTATGAAATTGAAACCGATGATTGAAATTAAAGTAAACTTATTGTACTGATATGAAAATAAATCTATTCTAGTGACAGGAAAATAGATCTATATTATCAACACGAAAGTACATCTATTCTAATGACTTGAAAGTAAATTTAATGTTCAAAACAACAAATCATATACTAAGAAAGCATTGAATTCTTAATCTATGAAATTTAAAGGAAACCTATTCTAAAAGCAGTGAGAGACCAATTGAAATTACTAATGTGTGCATTATCAAATTAGAACGACTATGAATATAAAATAAAACAAATTGAAAAGAAATGAGTCTATGACATGAAAACAATAATGCTTGACCTACAAAGGAACACAAATGGAATGGGCTTAAAATAATGTAAAAAATGCATATAATTAAAATACTTAAAATCAATCATAAAATAAACTAATCTATATAAAAAAAATACATATTAAAATGAATCTCATACTCATTAGGTTGTTATTCTAAAGTGCATAATAAGCGGAAAGTTGTGAAAATTATTGATCAGACACCAACCATATCAAAGTGAACTACAATGGTATCCATTTTATCAATCATAACCATAGGGACAATCCTAAACATCAAAAAGTCTACATTGAAGCATGAGAATATCTCCCAAACTTTTCACACCTTTTGAGAGGACTATGCACTCTTATTTATACAAAATGTAAGATAACTAAATCTTAAGTGTAGATCCATAAATATCTCCTAGCTCCACAAATATCTCATGTGCTTACAACCATGTGTTGACATCTAGCAATTATCATCTCTTCATATCCTCTCACAAATATCTCCTAGCTTTGATAATAGACACTTATGAAAACTTCCATGATTTTTCTCCAATAATTGGGCTTGCCCAATGATCTCAACTCTTCAAGAGTTTGAAGAGTAAATTCGAATTTGAGTCTTGAAGGCCAAATATGACTGTCTTAGAATCTTCAAAGATGCCTATAAATGTCACAAAATTCATCCACATTTTATATATAAGTGAATACATGTTATCTTTCTAATGTTTAACCATAAATTCTCTCAAAATACCAAAATAAATGTATTGGGAAAACATATGTCTAAACCCATATTTGATCATGAAGATAGTCGTAGTGCATGGTTATGGCACTGTGAAATATGGAATCTTATTAAGAAAACTCAAAGAAAAGAGGGTGAATTGAATGATATTTTGGAGACCCAACATTCCCCCCAAATGAAGATGTTGCATGTCCTCAAGAAACTTTGTATTCATTCTAAATTCATTTTCAATAATTTTTGCTTCTTTTTTCCTGTAGCCTAAATGATTTGTCAACAAGTAATTTTGTGACTTTGAGATAGTTTTACTTTGAAAAGTCTTATTTATCTAAAAGATATATAATTAGAAGATGCTATGGTTTGTTATTATTTGGAAACTATAAGTATTATAAGTGTTGGTTCTTATGTAGCAACACTTTTATTTTTAATTATTCTTCTGGCTATAAGAAAGAATATGTAAAAAAGTATTTTAAATGAGTATCTATACATATCAATCAATCATTGCTCATAATTTTAATATTTTAAAAATAATATACATCTTTAAAGAACCAAACAGAACAACAACAATTTCTTGGGAGAAGTATGTGAGTCAAGAATATATGAGGTTATAGAATATGGAAATGAAAAATTGTAATAAATATCCTTCCCCATTAGAGGTTTTTTTCCTTTTGAAAATGAGAAAAAATTGTGTTAGGTCATTCAAGAGCTACATCAAATCATGCTTTGTCTTACGCCTTCCTTGTTTTTCGTTCAACCGCACCGCTTTATTATGATGTCGTGTGTAGGTTTTTATAAATTTTTGTTTAGCTTTTCTTTAAACCTACGTAGTTGTGTATAGTGTTTGTTTTTTTTAATATTTTATTTTTTTTTTGTTATTTTTATGGTTTGGTTTTTTAATGTTTTCTGTATGTTTTTAAGTTATAATGTTTTTTTGTTTAGATTTTTGTTTTTATTATTTTCTATGACTTTTTTTATTATTATTATTATTTGTATTTTATTTATTTTATTTTATTTTTTAATTGTTCATTTTTCTAATAAAATTAGAAATTCAATTTAGGATTTTTTTTAAATAATTTAATGAAGTGTTTTTTTTTATAATAAATAAAGAAAAATATATCATTTTGAGAAAGATCTGATCAAAATTAAAGGAAAATTTTGAAGAATTAATAGTAAATTTGGATCTCCGAATCATTTTTCAAATTTATGATTTTTATCATGAAATTTTAAATTTAACTTATTGAAATTTCCTGTTATGATCTTCAAGTTTGCACAAGCGGTAAGAAGAGAGGATACTAAGGTGTTTTGTCATTTCTTTATTCTTTTGAAATTTGGAATTAAAGTAAGAAGAATTGGTCTCACACCTACAATTTTAGCTTTGTAACTCCACTTGTGCTCCTTGTTCACAAACGTCCATTTTATTATAGATCTTCTTGTCAATGCTCAATGAAAGAGGTGGCCCTTACTACACCCCAAAAAATGAAAAATTCAAGAAAATAAATGAAATGAAAAACCTAAAAAACTTTACCATTACCAATCTCGGTTTTATTTATTGATTCTAAACTACTCTATATTAGAAAAGAAAAGTTTTTTTCTTTTTTTTTATGTGTAGGAGTATTTCGAATGAATCCATTTACGAATCAAAATATCTAGTATGCTCGCATCCAAATTTGAAAAATATATCTCAATTTTTGGAAGGATATGGGAAATCATTTGTACATTTTAATTTGGTGCAAGGAATTGTTGAAGAGTGAAAAAATTATGTGATGTAATCACCATTTGAAACCAATCTTCAATTTAGTCCACACTCTACAACAAATGCTTGCTCATCATTCTAGATCTCCTATCCATAAATGGATTAGTGTCGAAAAACTTATATTACCAAAATTGACTGAAATTTATGCATCTAAATTATTTTTAACATGAATTTTAACTATGCATCTAAAAATGAATGAAACTAAAGAAAAAATGAGATTGAAGCTGAAAATGAATTCTAGATTGAAAGTTAACCACTATGTATACTTCCCCAAAAACGGTGTTAAAAATGTTGACAAATCTAATTGTTAGTTAAATTACATGTCATTAAAGTGTCAATCCTGAGGTTTGTGAACTTGCAAAGTACACTTTTACAATATAAGCTAGGAATCAACTTTAAATTTGAAAAATGAAACTATACTCCATTGAAATAAATTGCAAGACCAAAATAAAACATATTCATGAAAAATGTCTAAGATGAGTATGCACACACTTTTCTTTTCAAAAGTCTCAAATTCAGAGCTTGGAAAGCAATCTTTAAATATATGAATTTGGAATGATGATTGAGATGAAACTAAACTTACTCTATTGACATGAATATAAATATATTCTAGAGACATTAAAGTAAATCTATATTATCAACCGGAAAGTAAATCTATTCTAATACCTAGAAAGTAAATTTAATCTAGAAAACAAAAAATCCTATACTAAGAAAGCATTGAATTCTTTTAAAGGTAATTCATTTTAAAAATACTGAGATATCAATTAAAATTACTAATGTGTGCAATATAAAGTTAGAATAATTCATGACTATGAATGTAAAAGAAAATAATTTGAACATAATTGAGTCTCTAACATGAAAACAATAATGCTTGACTTGCAAATGAACACAAATGGAATCAAAATAAAATAATGTAAGAAATTCATCTAATTAAAAGAATTAAAATGAATCATAATATAAGGTAATCTATCTAAAAAAATGAAATATTAAAATGCATCTCATATTCATTAGGTGGCCGTTCTTGAGTGCATAAGACGTGGAAAGTTGAGAAAACTATTCATCAAACATCAACCATATCAAAGGGAACTATTGTGGTGTTAATTACATAAATCATAAGAATAATTCTGATCCTTAATATCAAAAACTCTACATTTATAAATTCCAAACTTTTCACACTTTTTCAGAGTAGTAGGCACTCCTATTTATACAAAAAGTAAGATAACTAACTCATAAATATAAATCCACAAATCTCTCCTAAATACACAAATATCTCATGTGCTTACAACCATGTGTTGACGTCTACAAATTATCATCTCTTCATATCCTCTCACAAATCTCTCCTAGCTTTGATAGCAAGCACTTATGCATTCTTCCACGATTCTTCTCCAAGAATTTTGTTTGACCAGTGATCTCAAATCTTCCTCAATTCTTCAAGAGTCTAAAGAGGAAATTCGAATTTGAGTCTTGGAGGAAAAATATTACTTTCCTGGAATCATCCAATATGCCTACACATGTTACAAAGCCAATCAAAATTATATATATAAGGGAATAAATATCCTTTTTTCTAATATTTAACCATAAATTCTCTCAAAATAACAAAATACATTTCTTGGACAATCATATATATAAACCCATATTTGATCATGAAAATGGTCTTAGTGCATGGTTGTTGAGTTGCAGAATATGGAAAACTTTGAGGAAAAGTGAATGAAAAGAGGGTGAAATGAATGATATTTTGGAGACCTAATGATGGTACAACGGATTCACTGCTTTAATTCATCGATCAATTCTCAATAGTTATTAGCACTTCGGGCATATTATATTGACATAACATCTTGTTTTATCCCACATTAGGAATGAAAGAATGGTTTGATAGTGTTTTGGCACATTATGCCATATTGATGGCACATTGGGTAGTCTACACCATATTTAGCATATAAATGAAGTTATAATTGTAGTTAAACTCATAACCAAAACAAAAATTAATTTTAAATGGTAGAATTGGATAAATAAAGAAAAAATGCTACCAAGATTGGAATTAAAATAGACTAATAAAACACATGAATAATGTGAAGGAAATAAATAGTAGGATAAAAAGATGTAGGGCGTAAATTGATTTGTTCACATGTAGAACTTAAATTAAACAACAAGTGAACAACAAGATAACACATAAATTAAAGAATGTGTTGAGTTGAAGAAAACTAAAAGTTAAACCTAAATTTAGCAACTATAATTCTTTATAATCACAAGATAACGAATTAGAATATGGACTGTATATGAGATTTCTGAGGTGTAGTGATTGTGCAAGAAATATTGCAGAAGGTAATATTAGAATCAAAGGTGTATCAAAATAGGTGATTTTGGTGAGCAGATAGAGAATTACTTTGTAGCTAAGAATCTTTGTGATATGAGCATAAAAATTATAAGAAATAAATATGTAGAGGGCTTTACAAGTTGGTTCTTAGACAATAGATAGTTCGAGCTTCCTTTAAGTTGGTTCATAAGAAATCTACAAGTTGAAGCTTGTAGACACAGAGAAGTTTGAATCCTTTAGTAGGTTGTAGCCTACAAAAATAAATTGATTTAACTTAGCTTCATTTTGCATCATAATAGATCAAAATGAGTTGGTGGTTTTCCAAGTCAGGTTTCCACATTATATCTTGTGCCATGATTTATGAGTTTGATGTGCTATTGATTATTATTCTCGATGCTAAGTATTTGTTTCTTTGAGAGAGAAGAATGAGATTGTCAAAATATTGATTCGTCCACTGTGTAAGAATTTACAGGGTAAGTTGCTTAGACAGAACACCAAAGGACACCGCTCACAAATAGATCACAGATCAGTACACCAGTATTTTTGATTTGGTTAAAACCCTTAAAGAGGGAAACAGTCCACAGCCTTAGCCAACGTGGCCACTTCAGGCAATTTATTAATAAAAGAATGTAATTTTACAGAAGCTTCTCTCATGAACGGTTAACCTACAAATGACCCTCCATGCTCTTTAAATAGACATCATGGACCAATCGCGTGTTAAGCCACGGATCAAGTGTCGGTAATACCGAGGAGAGAATGAACCATTGGATCACTACATATCATGACCGTCAGATTTTAAGTTACAAAAGTACATAATAAAGAAACATACTTTACCTAACTCTATACTGGACCAAGTTATACTTAACTATTTCCTATGTGTCAGAATATCCTAACATCCCCCCTTAAGAACAACTTGGGATAGGATTGAAGGATTTAAAAATATGACACAATAGGAGAAGGAAGGAGGCACTCGAGCCTATCCCCCCTTACTGACAACTTCCTAAACTCCAACCATAAATCAAAGTTTAGTAAACTTCAACTCTCTGAGAACCTTTGTAAAGATGTCAGCAACTTGATCATCTGTTGAACAATATTGCACTTCAAGAACATGGTCATGAATGACATTTCTGATGAAGTGCATGTGTAGTTCAATGTGTTTGCTATGCTAATGTTGAACTAGATCTTTACATAGTTTAATGGCACTTTGATTATAAAACCAAAGTGTAGTCGGATGCTACTGCTGAAAAAAAAACTCTGATAGGATCTGACGAAGCCACAAGGCTTCCTTACTAGCTTATATGGCACCATGATACTGTACTTCTGCTGAAGAAAGAGAAATGGCACCTTGTCTCTTGCAAGCCCATGTAATAGGTCCTGAACCAAGAGTGAACACATAACCAGCAGTAGACTTCTGATCATCAGGGTCACCAGCCCAATCGAAATCAGTGAAACCAACCAATAGAGGAGATGCTTCGGCACTGTAATGAATTCCAAAATGAACTATACCTTGAGCATAACGAAATATTCTTTTAGCTTCTTTCCAATGACTTTCACGTGGCTTTTTCATAAACCGAGCAACAAGGCCAATAGCAAAGGAAATGTCAGGACGTGTATGGGTTAGATAGAAAAGTTTTCCTGCAAGTTGACGGTATAAGGTAGCATCAACTTCAGGGGAAGTACAAGTGACTGAAAGTTTGACTCCAGACTAAAAGGGAGAAGGAACTGGCTTACACTCTTCCATGTGAAAATGGCGTAGAAGGTCACATGGATACTTGGGTTGGGAAATGGAAATACCTTCCTCGGATTGCAAGACTACAAGACCGAGAAAATAATGCAAGTGTCCTAAGTCTGTCATTTCAAACTTCTTTTTAAGGCTAGACCTCACATGGTTGATAAGGTTGGGATCACTAGCATTGAGGATAAGATCATCAACATAAAGAACAAGAATGATAAGAGACTTGCCCAGTTTCTTGGTGTAGACAATATTGTGAGAATGACACCTAGAAAAGCCAGATTCTAAAAGAAAGCTATCCATTTTGGCGTACCAAGCCCGAGGAGCTTGCTTGAGACCATAAATGGATTTCTTAAGCCGACATACAAGACTTGAGTCTGTTTGAATAAAGCCAATAGGTTGTTCCATATAGATTTCTTCATGCAAGTCCCCATGAAAGAAGGCAGGTTTAACACCCATCTGATGGACTTCCCATTTAAAAGAGGCAGCAAGGGAAAGAACAAGGCAGAGAGAGTTCATTTTGGCAACAGGGGAGAAGGTTTCAATATAGTCAATGCCTTCAACTTGTGAAAACACCTTAGCAACAAGACAAGCTTTATGTTTATCAACTTTCCATCTGGTCCATACTTGGTTCTGTAAACCCATTTACATCTAACAAGTTTTACTCCCTTTGGTAGAGGAACAAGGTCCCATGTATCATTTGCTAATAATGAACGATATTCTTCATTCATAGCTACGTCCCAATCTAGATGGTCTGAAGCTTCTACAAAGGTTTCAGTATCATAATTCGTTGAGGCTTGAGCCAATAAAGAAGAGGCTCTATCGAATTGAGAACGTGTATAGCGTTGATCTATAGGATCACTGGCAAGATCACCTACTATATCCCGAGTAGCACAGACCCATTTTGGAAGTGGAGGAGCTGAAGGAGGATCTTGAGAAGGTGGGGGAGGATTATCATCCTCGCTTTCATCATCTGAAGAAGAAATATGTTCAAAAGTAGAAGAGATAGAGAGAGGTGGCACATTCGCCAAACTGGGCTCGTAGGCCGATATATTTTCATCAAACTTTACATCTCTTCTAATGATAAATTTTTTTGACTTAAATGTAATAATTCTATATCCTTTGACACCTTCAGAATATCCAACAAAAATACATTTTTCACTCTTAGGTTCTAAAGCTTTATGTTTCTCATCAGGAATATGGGCCCATGCTTCACCTCCAAAAACCCGAAAGTGACTAACATCTGGTTTAATTGAGCTCCATGCTTCTTCTTGAGTGATATTCTTTAAAACCTTAGTAGGAGTGCGATTTATTATGTAATTTGCACAGTTAATGGCTTCTGCCCAAGAATTAAGACTAAGTCCTTTAGGTTGAAGCATACAATTAGCCATTTCCTTTAAGGTGCGATTCTTCCTTTCAGGTACACCATTTTGTTGTGGAGTATATGGAACAATATGTTGCATTTGAATTCCATGCTCAGTGCAAAAGTTGATAACCTTGTTTTTAACATATTCTCCACCATTATCAGATCTTAGCTTAAGAATTTGATGTCCAGATTGTTTTCCAACAAAGGCCTTAAAGGCCAGGAACATGTTACTCTTGAGTTTTAAGAAGTATACCCAAGTGCGTCTGGAGAAATCATCAATGAAAGTTAAGAAAAACTTGTAGCTAGAGAAGAAAACAACTGGAAGTGGACCACATAAATTACTATGCACAAGCTGTAAAGGGGCTGAGGCGTGCCAAGAGGCACATTTTTCAAAACTGTCCCGATGATGTTTTCTGAGTACACATCCAGAACAAACACCATCTCCGCAAGATACCATAGGAAGTCCTGTCACCATATTTTCTTTAGATAGATTCTGAAGGGAGAGATAGTTTAAGTGACCAAATCGCTCATGCCAAGGTTTGCTCACTTCATCATTATGAGCAACAAATACCGAGGGAAGATTTGATGACCCAAAGTTGTGAAACTTATACAACCTTGTAGAATCATCAGTAATGCCAGTAGCTAAAATCTGTCTAGGATCTCTTAGTTCCTTAATTACAACATCGTGAGGTGAAAATTCAACGATTTTACCTTCACCTGAATGAGTTATCTGATATATAGATAGAAGTTTGTAGAATAAGGTTGGAGCACATAATACATCATTAAATTGACCAATGTCTATATGAACAGTTCCAGTCCCTACAACACTAAGAGATCTATCATCACCAACATATATATTTTTGGTGTTACAATCATTTAAAGAAGAAAACATGGCTTTTTTTTTGGCCATGTGATAAGAAGCTCCAGAGTCAATGAGCCACTCATGAGAATGATAGGAAGAAGATACATTTAGTGCATAGCCAAACCGAGATGCTTAACAACCACATACAGAAAGTGTCATTCCTGAAGATGAAGCTAAAGTTGAAGAGTGCTCCAAATGGATGTTATGCTTCTTCATCGTTGCTTCCAAGGCTTCCATATTCTTAAAGCATTTGGATTCTAAGTGAGCATCTCGATTACAAAGGTGGCAATGTCTATTAGTCTTCTTCCCTTTGTTTTTATTTTCCTTATCATTCTGGTGAAATGATTTTTCATTTTGAGGCTAAAATTGCTTAGGACCCTTGTTTGGTTGAGGACGATTCCTTTTAGGATACGACTTCTTAGGATTCTTTGAATTTGGTTGTTGCTGGGCGGTTAACGCTTTCTTAGAAGAGTTTCCGAGATTAAGAACACCAAGGTGTAAGAGTTTTTCTTGCTCTTTTATTAAATAATCACAAAACGAATCAAAGGAAGGAGACTTGTAGGCTTTTCCTTGAGAAATGAAGGCTTCCCTTGTAGAATGGAAGGTGGAAACAAACACAGAGTAGGCTGGTCCCAACTTAGTAAGAATGGAATAGATAAGGTTACTATCTTCTTTCTTAGCCTTAACACCTTCCAAGAGAAGTCTAAGGGTCTTGAACTTGGACAAAAAATCTTCAATGCAAGAAAAATTATTGAGGTCCAATATAAGCAACTCATTTTCAAGTTGATGGGCTCCAAGTTCATTTTTTATTCCAAAAACTTTAGTAAGCTGCTCCATTGCTTTATCAGGAATATCAAGTTCTGCAATATGGAATCTAATATCTGGAGAAATAGACATCCCTATCAACCCACGTGCTTCGTCTTGCCTATTTTCCCATTTAGATGCCTTATCTTCATCTTTCAATTTGGTTTCTTAGCCTGAGGCTATTCTATAAAGACCTTTACTTCTAAGTAAATCTACAATGTAGGACCACCATTGGAAGCAATTGGTGTTGTCAACAATAACTTGGCATAGACTTTCCATTTTAACAGAAACTAAAGCTATATATGCTAAAACTAAGTGTTCCAATGGAAGGATCTCGAAAAATTAGGTTGATTAATAAAAAAAGGCTCTAAAAACGGCTTCCGGATGAAGAAGTTATGGCGTTTTGAAGAATAGTTGATGAAGGTGCCCACAAAGTGTGAGAATGTGTAGAAATGCAAAAAAGCCCCCTTTCCAACAAAAAACAGACTTGAACTCAAGACCTCTACTCTCATAAATTAGCTTTGAACCAAGTGAGCTAAACAAAAAGTTTGAGAGAGAGAGAGAGAGAGGAGGGGGTAGGCTTTGTTTTTTTGGTCACTGAAGCTTTGGGTTGCGTGCTTGTTTGAGAAAGCTCTTTTTCCCTACAAAACAAAAAACACAAAACCCTGCACAGACATACAAAAAAAAACAAACCCTTACGGCTTGAAGTTAGCTTTACCCGAAAACTAAATATTTTCCTTAATGTTTCTGATTTTCCGAGATCACACTAAGGCGTAGCGGAAAAGAGCATATGCATGAGAAAAATCCTTCCTCTCTGTTTTTGATTTGCCCAGATCGCACAGAGTAACATGGAAAAGAGCATATGCAGAAATCAAAGGTATAGATCCGGTAATAAAAAATAAGCTAAATAAACCGAAATAATAAATAGAGACAAAATAACTAGAAACTACAAATAAACATTGTATACCTCTAAATCTTAAAAATGACGTAGCTAGGGCTACCAGAAACCTTTTCGCGTGAAACGAAATGGGTTCTTCACTAGAGTAGATGCTCCTAACACAAAAGATCAGTCCTCTCGGCTCGAAAGCAGTCAGAAACAAAAAATCTAGGAAACGGCAATCAAATGCAGTTCTACCGGCTTCAGATTTGGATCACCAACAGACACGGCCCTCAAATAGCTCTGATACCATGTAGGAATTTACAAGGTAAGTTCTTCAGACAGAACACCAAAGGACACCACTCACATACAGATCACAAATCAATACACCAGTATTTTTGACGTGGTTAAAACGCTCAAAGAGGGAAACAGTCCACGGCCTGAGCCAACGTGGCCACTTCAGGCAATTTATTAATTAAAAAATGAAATTTTACATAAGCTTCTCTCATGAATAGCTAACCTACAAATGACCCTCCATGCTCTTTAACTAGAGATCATGGACCAATCGGGTGTTAAGCCACGGATCAAGTGTCGGTAATACCGAGGAGAGAATGAACCGTCGGATCACTACATATCGTAACCGTCGGATTGTAAGTTACACAAGTACATAGTAAAGAAACACACTAACTCTATACTGGACCAAGTTATACTTAACTATTTCTTGTGTCGAAATATCCTAACACCCCGCCCCCTCCAATATTATCTTGGTTTCTAACATACTATTTATTTAATTTAGAAAAAATTTATTAATGATGTGACATACTTTTCATTTTTCTTATGTTGGTATTCACTTCACTCTGACTTCATATAGGAATGGATTGTAATATATTATAAACTAGTATTTTTTTTTAATTATATGAATTAGTTATTTAAGTCTTTATTACTTAAGTAGTACCTTCTCATAGAGATATTTTTTTCTTCTTCATATTTATAATATAAATTACAAGGAAATGTGTTTTCTCTATTTTTTTCTTCTTGATATTTATAATATAAATTACAAGGAAATGTGTTTTTTTTTACTTTTATAAGAGCTCCACCGAGTACACACAATTTAGGTCGACAATAGCAATATTTAGAAATCTGAAAAATGTTATTAACGAGGATTTTATACACCAAATTTCCGCTAATAGAAATAAATCATGTATGTAATGAGTTTTACTACACACTGCATTTGAAATAATTTTATACGTCGTAAATAGAGAAAATTATAAAAAAGTGGAACTTGGGAAACACTTTTCATACGTGTGGGAAATACAACACATGTCGGGTTATTTATTGTCATTGGTAGCGGGTAAATAATTGTAAGATATTAATTCATATTCATCATGGCTATGTATGAAATGAAGTAATAATGATTTACAAAAGAAATTATGCATACGTGTGCATATATTGGATGTATAGAAGCTTAATCCCCCAATTTATCTCATAACCATTTAGAAACTATTTTTTTTATTAAAACACATGAACTCCATTAATTTTTCTTCTATAAAAATTCTACATGAAGCAATGAGTATAGAAATTAAATTATTCATATTTTTAAAATTTCAATATTATTAATTTTATTCTAATTATGAGTGAGACGCTTTGATTAAATACTATATTTTTTTTGTTTAGTGAGGCTTTTGGATCTATGCTACAAACTCTACGGTTTTTTCTACATAATAGTATATGCTTGGCTTCACAAGAGGTGGGTTTTCCCACTCATTTAGCCAAATTGCTTTGAATGTTAAATTATTCATATTTTTAAAATTTCAATATTATTAATTTTATTCTAATTATGAGTGAGACGCTTTGATTAAATACTATATTTTTTTTTGTTTAGTGAGGCTTTTGGATCTATGCTACAAACTCTACGGTTTTTTCTACATAATAGTATATGCTTAGCTTCACAAGAGGTGGGTTTTCCCACTCATTTAGCCAAATTTCTTTGGACATTCATACTGAGTATAGATCTACTAATATTCTATGTTAGTCTCCTCGTATTCAACATCCTTTTCCCATACCTACTAGACGATGTTGGTTTATTGATTTGTAGCAAACCCTCTATTGGTGCATCATGGTAACATACAAATACATGGAGTTGCTTCTCATAATAAGTACAAGATCCAAAATAAGAGGTTAAATCTAGTAAGGCTGAAGAATATATCCAATATATGTAGGATCATGCTCTGATTCACAAATGTATTGGTTGATAGCCCTCAAAAAATTGTTTGATTAGGTGGATCTAAAATAAATTGAACTGCGAGGGTCAAATAGAATTGGATTTAGCGGCCAAGGCTTTTTTTCATTCATTTTATGTAGCTTAGAAGATATATCAAGGTTTTTTTAAGGAGTCAGAAGTTTTATTAACAATGTAGGGATCTTCTTGTGATTATATAAGGAGTAGTATAATCTAAGGAATGAATGGTTCCTTCCATCCCTAGTGTGGGCTCATATATTTTTTCTCCTCGAGGAATATTGGGAGAGGAAAATTTTGAAGGCATTGGAAATGTCATTTATAACTTTGTCAAATTATAAGGGGCTAACAATAAAGGGAGCTACCCTTCATATGCATAGACCTATATTTACATGCATATCTCCTAGACCATTCTAACATCTATAGATATTTACTATCAATATAATGTTTGGAAGTAGTTTTTCGATTATGGCAAAGTCTCCTTTAGATGAAGATGTTATCATCAACATGGGGATATTTTCAGGGATTGCCTAATGGATGCCAAGGAACTTTCTAATGAAATTGTTGTTGAGAAATGGCAACAACAAATTCTAGTTTAATTTGTCCTTGAATTAAATTGTGAATTGAAATTGAATTCTATTATCATACCACCTTGTAAATAGTTTATTAAGTTTGTTAACCTTAATTAACTTAGGAATTTAGAGTTGGAATTCTTTCTAAAGTCATGTATTTATTTTCCCCATATTATATGGGTCCAGGATGAGTTAGGCATGAGTTGTAATTATTTAACGCATTTTACTAAGTTAAGTCCAGTTAAATTAGTTCCAAACTGTTTGAGGAACTAACAGTGAGTTAAAAGTCAGTTCATGGATTAGTGCACTCAACTAGTGCTACTCCAGTTAACTGAATATTCCCTCATCAAAAACGCATGCATGTCGATTCTAAGAAAGACCTAGTTGAGACTACAGTGTAGGGACAATGTACTATTTTTTTTTATATTTTTCTGAGTTGCACTGATAGTGCATGAAATCGGGAATTGTTCCTTGAAGGGATTGTGTAGTTTTGAGTGCACTGATATCCCTTTAAGATCGGTTAAGAAACCATAAGAATTTCGTAAGGAAATATGGACTTACAAAGCTAGTGAATTGGCTAAGTGTTGGCCTAGTGATTTCTTGTGAGTTGGAGATTAATTTGACTTGAGTGTTGGGATTTTTCTTCTAATAACAAGAATTGCAATCTCATCTTGTTTTTCTAATATATGAAATACAAATATTGGGGGTTTGAGTTGTGGCTTTCCCCGGATATTTATTGTGTTATGTCTATTTGATTCTCTTCCTTTATCGATTATTGTTTTGATTGATCTTTATGTACGTCCGCTGTAAAGAGTAGCGGTAGATTCTTGTCTTTTACTTTAGTACATTGCATGAGCTTGTGAATCTATAGTAAATTCTACATGGTATCAAAGCTGAGAACGCTATACTAGAGGATATTTCAAAGTTTTGATTTTATGGGTTATAGATGAAAGTTGAATTTGAAATACATACTTCAGGATCGATAGATGATGTTCAATAGGTTACGGCTCAAGTATGCCTTGGAGGGTAGCTCAAATTTTATAGCTTGGAGGGACAGGAAGGAGGTTGTACTGGAGGAAAATGGCTTGAAGGAATGTGTTGAACAGGAAATTCCTAAGATAGCAGCTACTGATGCATAGAAATTGGCCTAATGGAAGAAGTATGTGGTGAAGGCAAGGTAGATAATCCTTAAGGGAGTTCGAGACCACACTGTCTCGAGTCTCCATGGAAAGCAAACCCTGCATGCTATTTTGAAAACATTGACGAACTTATATCAAAATAGCAGTGATCAAAGGAAGTTGGCAAAGTTATCAGGACTCTATCAATGGTCAAGAGAAGCTTTCGATTTTGAACGACTATGGTCAGATTTGATGCAGGATGAGATCAAGAGGAACACCAGGGATGGCACTTCATCAATGACTGATCCTGAAGAGAACTATGCCTTAGTGATTAAGGCGAGGAAGGGGAAGGGGAAAGCTTCCCATTCCAAATTAGATTCTTATAATGGATGTAAGAAGAAAGACATGACAAAAGTCAAAGGCAAGACAAAGAATCTAACAAAAGAGCGTGTAAGAGAACTAAGGCACAAATTCAAGAAAATGGTGAATAATTAGTTAATTTAGGAAAAATAATGCAAATGGAAGAGACATTTCCCCTTTTAAATATTAAAACTTCAAGGAGTTTTCTATGTTGTTATTATCATCATTGCATCTTTTTTATTATCTATTATTGATAGGAAGCTTGTTAATCTCAATTATATCCTAGAATTTAGTCTTATTTTGGAAATTCGAACTATACTTTACTTTTCTTATTAATTAAAAGATCAATTTACCCAACCAAAAAATATTTCAATTTGGTGTTCAATATGAAACCCCATATTTAAAAAATAATATATGTAAATTCGTATTCCATGGTGTTGCTAGTTATTGTGGATTGTACAACAAACCCCGATTATTGTATGTATTGAATAAAATAATGGGTGTCTTAGATATTTTTTCTTATGAGTATTTTTTTAAGGAAATTAATATTTATAGCTTTGAAGTTTATTTTCAAGATAGAATTCAAGAGCTATCTTGTTAAAGTAAGCTTAAACGTCCAATGTTTTAGGTACAGACTCTTCCCATCCTTAGGGACAAAATAGATTTTTGAATAATGATATAGTGGTGACGAAACTATATAAAGAAGATAATTTTTTAAATTTCTTGTTTAAAGTGTTTCAGTATCTAGAGTTCAATTTTATAGAAATAAAATTGTTAATAGATGTAATGTCCCTCTGCTTCTATAATGTTGCTTTTAATTACACTGAGTTAGGTTAGTAATAACTGTGGGAAGCCATAAGATACATTGGAATATTGGTTTAAATAAGTATTTTTATTAATAAATAAATGGAATTAAATGTTTGGGAATAAGACACTTAGAAATGAGATTCTTTCCAATCAAAGAAAAAACAAAAATCTCATTATTAAATGACATTAGAATAATTCTTTCATGATAAAAAAAATCTAGATAATATTTTAGATAAGTTCAATGGAGGGGAGAAAAAGGTCCATTAAATTACTTAGCTAGGGAAATATGCTAAGTTGGGTTAAGCATAAATCCCATAGGAGAGAAAGGCGAGAATGGTAAAATCCTAGGCAAGACCACCAATAAGTAGGACATCACTAAAGGAAACATCAAACATGTAATAAGGGTATGAAATACCGAGAAAGGGGATCAATAGAGGTTGTTGAAACCATAGAAATTGAATCACGACTCGGGAGGTGACATGGAGGAAAACAATTCTATATTATCTAGAAAAGGTGTCATATTTCCAAGTGTTCCCTTCTACAATGAATCTTGTTAGCATATTTGTTATTTTAATTTGCTTTTATAATATATGAAATATTGTGAAGAAATTCATTCCAAAAGTTGCAGATATCCTTCTAGCTAATTTAAAAGAAAAAATGTTACGTTTAAGGCTAACGTAACACAATATCGGTTAGAGTAGATAGGCATAATTAGATATTAATAATGTTATGCATTCAGTCTGTGTAAAAAAAATTCACAACTATATATATATGTTAACTTCAACTTAACTGAAGAATAATATTATGAGGGTGAAGAACTGTATGGGTAAATCCTTTGATTATAAACTGACAAATAGCTATGTTCAAAATGTGTTGCTATAGCTATTGTATATAAAGGCATGAATATAAGAGATTATTATTAATGGTTTCGCTGCTCATGGATCTAAATTTATGAGTTAACAAATGTAAGGATTGACGATCTAATCTATTGGAAATGTGGAAATCCATGGCTGAAATCCATAGTAGGTATGTGGAAATGTAATAACTAGAATTAATAATATATTTTCATACATTGAGTTTACAACTTAAATAGGGCTGCATGTACCTTATTCATCCTGAGAATAAATTAAATTGAATCCAAATCTTGGTTATGCTACTTACCAATTATTAACAATAAAATTTAGTCTTGATGTAGGAAACATAAATGCTGAAGAACGTAGCTAACATGTTCGGGGTACTATCTGTGATTACAGTAGTCATATTTCCAGCTAGTTCAAAAATGAATATGAGGTTTTTCAATTATAAGAGACTAACGTTAGTCCGGCTTTTTAGGAGTAAGCAAAATTTGGTATGGGACTGAGAAGGGATTAACATGGTCACTATAAATCAACTATTATAGCTTGGAGACCGATTGCTAACCGATCAAAAAAAATATTTCCTGAACGTGGGAAGAAACTAACCCAATATACAGAACTATTAGAACATGAACTATGTTAGAATTTATATGTAGAATTCGTAATAAAAGTAAAAAAGGAAATTTTGTAAGGAAACTAGCTGAGTTGTATTTCTTTCTAAATTCTAAATCAAGTTTTGCAGGGAGTTTTGATTTACAACCACATATGCACATAAATCATATCTGCGCTAAAATTAGCATCGAGGACCTCCTCGAAAGAAAAAAACAATCAGATCAATTTGTGTAACAATTCCTATGGTTAATTACCAAGCAATAATAAACATACTATTTAACGAAACATGCACATAAAGAACTTGTCAAATTATCCCAAGTAAAATTTAAAAGAAGGGATGCATTAACACAGAGAGTAAGGTAGACGATAATGAATTCATTTATATATAGGATCTTATATAACTTTGCACCAGTACTGAAAATCAAACTAATATTGCATTCACACAACTCATCATAGCTAAGGCCCAAAATAACAAATTATTAACGTTGAAGTTTCAGCTAATAAAAAACACTGAAATTTAGAATTACATACATGCGAATTTTCTATATATGGGAAAATTACAGTTGTAACTCAAAGAGTTAAAAAAAAAAAAAAAAAATTGGTCTAGAACATGCTACTCATATATATATATAGTCCTTTAAGAAAAAAAGGAAATGCGTAGGCGCGATAAGGAAAAGGACAAGACACACTTCCTTCCAACTTTGACTACATCTAAGTTCCTCCTGGAAATTTCAAATTTCGATATTCAACGAATATAAATAGGGACAAAGACCATACCTAAAAGAGGAAACCATTAGAACGATCGCAAAGAAAAACATAGTGGAGCCAATACTAACTACCAAAACCCATGTCCTTACCAAACTATGGAATGAAGCAGCCATAGAAGCGCAATCAATTCTAAAGGTACCAATTAAAATTTTAAACCAAACCACCAACTGCCTATGTGGGGAAATTGGGTATATGAGCATTTATCCCCCACAACGTACATACTAAATCACTTAAATTGTAGTAAAGGAAAAAATCGATCCGGGAATGATGGAGAGGAATGACCAGATTAACAGTCGTGATGGTCGAACTGGAATAGCCTGTTGCAAGGGCCGACTCAGATTGTTGCACTGGAAAATGAACGCACCAGGAGGACGACTCGCCTGCACATGAGAAACAAAATAAAAATAAAACTATATATGTAAGGAGAGAAAATTAATTCAGATGTATTTCGATGAAAAGAAAAAGAAACTAAGGTTAAATACAACTGTGAGTAACCCTCCTCACTTGAGAAGGAAGTTCCTCTTTGGTAACACAATCCATGCTTCTGCGAGTGCTACTATTGAACCTCGCACTTCCATCCTTGCGAAATTTCAGTAACTTAAAGAGAGTGTTGTTAAATATTTCCAACCCCATGGAAAAGCTGGAGACACACTAATTCATTTACCAAATCCGAAAGGGAAAATGAAATTTCCACTTTACCTTCTCTTCTGAGCATTGGGTGATGAAGTCGAGAGCTATCTGTGCACTTTGCGTCGAAGAAATGAGACCCATAATGGAAATTATTCAGTTGTGAGGGAAGCACTCCTAGTGGTACGACATAAACCCACAATTATCTCCCAAACAAATTCTGAGGGAAGTGTTCCAGGTTTTAAAGATATTTCACAGAGACGGTCTCCAATACCCTAGACATAATAACATCAAAGAGAAAAGTTTTCCAAACCCTCACAAAAGAGCATATGCAAAGAAAAAACCGAAATTTAAAAGGAAAAATAATGGAGATTACTTGGAGGAATGTGTAGATAAAGCCTGTTGTAGCCACTTCCTCTTTTTCATGCACTCTAAGCGTCTAGGGAGAGAGAGGGACGTTATACATGAACAACATATAATGTGATGACAACACCAGACGTAGGAAGCAGAGGAAAGAGAACTACATCAGAGATTAAGCTTCCAACCTTTTAGTTTATCCAAAAATCAATGTGAACCCTTGGTGGAAACCTTCTCATCTCGACAGCCTAACTGTGCTATGACTATCACATGAAGGACATGTGATCGGGGTGGATGTGTTGGAGAAGTATTACTAGGGAAATTTTCCAAATAGAATTGGCACTTGGGGTATGTAGGGGAATGCTAGGTAGTCGAGCAAGCGTTTTTAATATTGTCTGACCTTCCGGGCGAAGTGTGAATGCCACAATGATACATATTATATTGCATAATCATATAAACCACCTAGTGGGTGCACTATGATTCCTAGGAAGTGTGCCTTACAAGCACAAAAATATGTAAAGTTATCACCCTTAACATCCAAGTAATTTATGCACCACATCAATAGGGGTAAGGAATATCAACAAAATTATTTAGCATATCGTATTATTGTGGAAAGGGAATATAGCATATTGTAATGCTAGAGCTAGGGAGTACACCCCCTCTCATATGTGGAATATCTCATTGAATCTAAAGGTAACACCCACTTCCTACATTTTTATCATAAAAAAAAATATATGAAACCAATTATAGTGGGTATTATACTTGTAGAGAAAAAGGAAAAAGTATATCTATATCTATATATATATATATATATGAGAGTAGTATTAGACAACTAACATGAACATAGTACCATATATAATAAGGATGCTAGAAAAATTGAAAGTGAATAGTACTAGTGCAATAAACAATCAATGTTTAAAAAAAAAATTGGTGATATGATGGGAGATGTGGCAGATGGTATCAGAGCCCACGTGCACCTTTGGGTATATGGAACACTAAAAAATGTAAGAAAACATATACTGTACATTGGAAATGATTAGTACTAGAAGAAGAATTAACAGTTGGTTTTGATTTATTTCCTAGGTAAACACATGAATCAATTACATCGAAGATGGCAGAGGGGACTCTAGCTATTTCCAGAGGTGAATACAATATGTTGCATTAGTAAATGGAGCTACCTAATAACTACACAATTTATGAATGTCATTTGGTATCTTCAACAAGAGTTGGGATACCTAAGAAGCAGTAATGAGTGCATGTTAAAGGCTGGCAAGGAACATGAGAAGATGATCAACAGACTGATGGAAAAGTATAGATATAAGACAATGGAACCTGAGATACATCAGGGAAATAAAAAGGAATATAAGACAATGGAACCTGAGATACATCAGGGAAATAAAAATGAAATAGAACGAGAGAAATATGAAAGTAGGGCGGACTCTCAGAGGACATACCCTATAACAAAGAAGATAAAGAAGCAAATAGAAATATAAGGGGAATTTAGGAAAATTAAACCCCTACCTTTGATTGGGAGAAGGAGGAGAATGCATCAGCATGGTTATTAAATATGACTAAATATTTCCAAGTCTATGAATATGAGAGAAAATTAAAGGCCATATTGGCCATCTACCAATTGTAAGAGGAAGAATAGTAACTTGAGAGAAATTCAGAAAATAGTTGAAGAACCACTATTTAATTGAACATTATTATGATGATTGTGTGAAGGAGTTACATGAGCTAAGGCTAGGATAGTTAATCATGGATGAATTTTTGGAAAAGTATTCAAATTTGTTGCATTATGTGCCCTATATTATGGAAGAAAAACCCATGGTACAATGTTTTATGTATATTTTTCCTACTATCTAAATCGAACGGATTTAGTTTGACAACCCAAAGACAATGGAAAAAGTAGTGTAGAAGGAAAGGCTATGTTACTAGTAGTTTAATAATGAGGGAGAAGGCTCTAAGTTTGGGAAAAGTAAGGACAGAGGTAAAACTATAATTGGAGAAAAATGACAAAAACTGGTCTATCTAAAAAAATTTGGAAAGGACTATCAGTAGAAACAACTCAACAAGGGGAACGTGTATCATCTAGCACACTCTCGAGTGGGATCAAACCCTACAGACTTGAACAAAACAAAAATGGTGGGGTTAAAGAAAACGAAACACTGAAATGTGGGGGGTGTTGTGAACTTGATTTATTGAGGTATTTTCCACATAATCCCAGGTCGATTTATAATATTGAAGTTGCTCATGAAGCTACTACAGTGAATGACATTGCCATAAATATTCCCAGAGTAAGTGCAATCTTGGAGGACAAGCAAGTGGAACATCAATGGACAATGATTGAACTTGAAGGTAATATCTCCAATAGACATGTTTCTATTTTAATTGATCTAGGGGCCAGTTTAAGTGCTATTGGACCAAAAGTGGTAGAAAAAAGAAGACTTAAAGCTGAAAAATATAAAACTCCGTGACTGGTACAATTAGCAACTAGAACCAAGAGAAGTGTAACTAGTGAATTCAGACAATGCCATCATTTTCTAAAAGGTTATTCCACAATAGTGAACCTAAATGTACTTTGCTTAGTATGATATGATGTATTAATAAGCATGGAGGGGCTAGAAAAGAAGGGGACCATTATAAATTGTTTGGCAAAAATAATGACTTTTGTGATTCAGCAAGGACAAACTCAAATTATTTGAGGCATACCGAAACCCATGTCAATTAGACAAATTTCAACTTTACAAATGAACAAGAGCACAAGGAAGGGATGTCAACTATTTATGGTACATGTAGAAGCAAGTAAACAATAATATGAGGAGCCAAACTTAGATACCATCTCACTAATTAAGGAGTTTTGTGATATTTTTTAAGGCAATTCCAAGACTTCCTCCCCATAGGGATACAAATGTTCCCGTTGATTTGGTACCTAGTGTGACTGTAGTGTCTTGAGCATCTTACCGAATGATTCCACCTGAATTACATGATCTGAAAATGTAGCTACATGAATTATTACAAAAAATATGTATTATACCTAGTGTGTCACAGTGGGGGACATGTGGACTATTTTTCAAAAATAAATATGGTACATTTAGAATGTGTATCCACTATCGATAGTTGAACAAGTTAAATGTCAATAATAAATATCCATTGCCTCGTATTGATTATTTATTTGATCAAGTACGTGGGACAACTATTTTATCCAAAAATGAATTAAGGACTGGATATCACCAACTAAGGATCAAGAGTGAAGATATTCATAAGACAACCTTCGAGACCAAATATGGACACTATGAGTTTGAAATGTTACCAATTGGCCTTACTAATGCCCCAACAAAATTTATGTGTTTGATGAACAATGTTTTCAGCAAATATTTGCACAAATTTGTGCTTGTATTTATTAAAGGCATTGTAGTATATTCTATAGATGAAGAATAACATAAGGAACACTTAAAATTGGTGTTGCAAACTTTAGGAGAAAATCAATTTTACACCAAATTCATTAAATGTTAGTTTTACAAAACCATAATACAATACTTGGGTGAGGTCATTTCTAAGGAAGGACTAGAAGTTGATCCCGAAAAGGTTTAATCCATGGTTAATTTTCCCATACCAAAGGATTTTGTTGTTCAAACATTTATGGGACTTGCAGGATATTATCGTAGATTTATAGAAGGATTTTCAAGATTAGCATATCCAATCACCTCTTTACAACAAAATGGAGTAAAATTTGAATGGACTACTGAATGTAAGAAGCGTTTACATAAGCTAAAGCATCTACTCACAATGGATCTCATCTTAAAACTTGCATACCAAATAAAGAATTTACAGTTTGCACTAATGATTGTATGGAAGGACAAGGGGGACTTTTACTGCAATATAATTTAGTGATAACTTATGAGTCTAAGAATTTCAAAATACATGAAAAAAACTATGTTGTATATGACTTAGAGCTAGTTGTTGTCATACATTCCTTAAATATGTGGAGGTAGTGTTTATTGGGAAAGAAATTCACTTTGGTAACCGACTATATCAACCTAAAATATATTTTTAGTCAACCTAATCTAAATGCTAGAGAAGCTAGGTGGATGGTGTTTCTTAGCGAATTTGAGTTTGACGTAAAACACATGAAAGGGAAAGAAAAAAAGATAGTATACATGCTTATAAAATAATGGAAGTGGTTGTTAGAAGTAGTAATATAGATTTCATAGAGCAAATTAGAATATTTCTGATGAGTGACCCAAAATACTTCGAAATTCAACAAAAATAACAGTAGATTAATATTCCTGTTTATGCATAAAATTTTGATGATGTACAAGAAAATATTATATGTCCTAATGTACACACCTTGAGAAATATGATACTTGATGATTATCATAAGAAACTGTATGCCAAACATCCTAGGTACCAAAAGTTCACAAAATTAAGGAAAATTTCCTTTTGGCCTAGAATGAAGAAAGATGTCGTTGAATATTTATCAATATGTTTAGAGTGTTAGTAGGTAAAGGTCAAACACCATGATGGGTTTTTGAATCCACTACCCATCCCTGACTAGAAGTGGGAAATAATTTCTTTATATTTTATCATAGGGTTATCGAGAAAAAAGAGGCAATAGGGAAAAATTTAAGAACCATTCTAAATTTATATGTATAATAAATGGAAAATCCCCATTATACATAGGAAAATGGGACTCGATTTTATCAATAATATAATATGTATATATAAGTTTTTTGGCGAATCTGTCACTAGATTATATTATCTTGTAAAGTCATGGCAAATATTTCACTAAATTATAAAATCTTGTAAGATCTTGGCAAATCTTTCACTGAATAATAAAACATTATGAAGTCTTGGCGAATGTTTTGTTAAAGTTTGAAACCATATATGATAATAGGAAAACATATTCATTAAACAATGATATAATAGCATACATGTTTGGAAAAAAGAAACATAATTTTCTCTTCCTACAAACAATGTTGCAAGTTTCAGTGGTCGTGTTTGCCAAGGTTCTTATTGTACACTTTCATATCCTTCTATTAGTTTTGATAATATTCCACAACAAAGTTCTTGTAGGTGTTATTACTGTACACTCTTTCATATCCTTCTATTAGTTTTGACAATATTCCATTACAAAGTCCTTGTAAGTGTTGATCTTGACCACCAGTTCTATTAAGGTAGGAGAGATTAATATTTTCTCTACCACTTTTGTCAAGCTATCAAATTTCTTTCTTATTCAATAGACTCCAACTACAAGATAAAAAAAAAAAAAAAACACATCAATTTTGTTTACCCCAACACACCAACAAGTGGCAATCCGCAACCATATAATATAAGAAATTAGTAGGTATGCGAAAGGCCTGAAGGGTATCTAATGGAAAGAAGTGACTGTTTTCAATGATGAGCCTCGTCATTGGGTAATTATATGGGCCTTAATTCACCTCCTAGCTTAGTCAAACCAACTTTTCTCAAAACTTATTACATGTTTTTTATTATATTTTGTTTATGAGATGAGTTAGAGTTGGATATTATGCCTAGTGGACTAATATGCATTGAATGCAGGATTGAAGGAGAAAATCAAGGAATTTGGGCAAATAATAAGGTTAAAACTTGAATGGGACAAGGGAGAGGGATTGTAGGAGGTAAATCCTCATCACTTACTTCTCTCCCATTCAAATATTCCTCCATCCATCACACCAACTCGGAGTGGAAGCAGCCAAGCCATGAGGATTAGAAGGAAACCAAGTATGTGAGAGACAAAGAGCTAGTTTATCTCGAGTTCGGGAGTCGAGCCTCCCTGATTTTAAGGAAGTCATTGGGGTCTTCAGTTCTATAAGTATAGATGCCTACAGCCTCATTAGGATTCAAACTTTTGTTGTAAAACTCTAAGCTAATTTCGAGCTCCAAACTTCTGAGTTTTATTGATGTAATTTTATGTTTCGGTAATAAGAATGAGTTTTATTTTGAGTGAGTACTAAGTTAACTCAAAGGGATAAAGCTCTTGGGTTACGGCCCAACCCTAGAAGCCAAGGCTCCTCTTCTTGTATCTATATGTTTAGATTAGTTTCATAGCTTCATTGTTAATTTGCTTTTAGATGTGATTTCGTTGCAAATAGTGTACATTGGATTCGTTGTTTATTAGTTTGCTTCCATTTGTGCCTTACTTTAGTAGCAGGTTAGTTCGGATAAAAGGGGTACTACAAGCTTTTCAGTGGGTGTCTTGGCCTCATTTCCTCCCTTTGGGATCATGATTTGAGGAAGGGACCCTTATGCAGCCCCAAAAACACAGATTTATATTTCTTGCATAAGCTTTAGAGGTTACTGTATTTAAGTTAGCATTTGATCAGTTTTGCAAAGTAGGATTTCATTTCCATATCTTCTATCTTCACTCTTGTAGTAGATCTCATCCATTCTTTTATTCCTTTCAACAACATTCCTCATGAATAATGTAGGCAGTTAATTCATTAATTCTGCTTTTCTAGCTTTTGAGAATGCTTATTTTTTGCATAGCTTTGTGGGAATTATACATGTTTATTCAGAGCAGGTGCTTCAAGAGGAGAGAAGTGCTTCATAGTCAACAACCACCTTCCACTCCAACCACCATAGTCATTCAATGTTTTCACCATCACCTTCACTACTTTTCGTCATTTTTCATATAAATTCTTCCAAGCACATTGAGCAAATCCAACCATCCTCTATCTTTGTTGTTGATCTCTTAGTGATCCTAGACCTTTCCTAACTTCATTCCACCCATATACCACCTTCCCTAAGCCTTCCATCACCTCCAACACCTTCCATTTTGCTCTGGGTTGTATCATGTCTGTTTACAGAGAATCTTGTAGGTTTTTAGTACATCATGTAGGTTTTCCTGAAAAGGCCTATTTTGAGGTTGAATTGAGAGAAAACCTCTAGGAAGTCATAAAATCCCTCCCAAAGGTCTCCCACACCATCCAACCATATCCTAGCCCCTCCATTGATCCTCCAACATCCTCAATTCAACTACCACATCACCAAAAGAAATCAATTTGCATACTTGATTTTGCACGAAAAGGCAAAAAGACAAAAACAAATTTATTTCAGTCTGTTTACTTGCACATCAATGATGTTTGATTCTTCTTAATTCCATGCTTAGCTAGCCGCATTTGGTTCATGATAATTTGGCATTATTGCAAAGCATAGTTTGCGAGTTAATCAGGAAATTGTGTGATTTAGCATTGAATTTCAGTCTTTTCCATTATTGCAGTAGAGTAGCTCTACCTTAGAGCATATTTCCCTTTCTTCCATCAACAATATTCTAACTCCATAGAAGTATAGCTTGAAAACCCCAGTGGTCTCTCGCCAGCTGAATCGTGACAAAAGGCAGAACCATCACTGTTACTTGTGTATACACCACTATCACCTCCAAGATTGTATGAACCCCAGGTTGATAAAGTAAAGATGGTAGCCTAGTAGTTGCAACATTCTTGTTGTAATGCTAGTGCTTATCAATTTTTGGCACTGTTGACAGGGTGTCTAAGCAATATGTGAATACTATTTCTTTCTTTTATTTATTGTCTCTAATATTTTGCAATTAGTTTATTTTTGCAAAAGTAATTTAGTTTCTTCCTTTTTCATTCTACATTTTTCGCTTTCCTTTCCATTTTTGCAAGCAATATTTCAATTCAACAAGTAGTTTTTCACTCAGTCAGTAGTTTTCATTTAATCAAAAATTTCAATTTTGCAAGTACTTTCCAGGTTTGAAAAAATACAAAACCAACCCAAAAACATTTCCTTTCATGCCTTGTAGGAATAGGGATAACTTAGGGAAATTTTTGCTAAATATCTCCACTACATCAAACAACAAACCTTCCCTCTTCTTCAATGGTTGTGAACTGGAGGAACCCTTAGATGAGCAACCTGATATATTTGAAGAACCTACAGGGGAAGAACAAGAATAACAACCCATTCCTACTAAACCAATGGCTAAAAATAGAAATTTCAAAGCGAATATAGAGAGAGTTGAGGGTGCCTTCCCCATCAAGGAAACCAATGGGGACACTACGATGAAAAATGTAAGCCCCTCGATCCTACGTCATTTGCATGGCTTGACCATAGAAGACTTTGACACTTTCCTATTTGATTTTGTTGTTATACTCTGAACTTATGATGTTACAAATGATGAGTAGAAGTTAAAAACTATTTCCATCTACCCTCAAGGATGCAACATTATGCTGGTTCATGGGTTTACCTGGCATAGCATCACATCTTCGGCTTAGATGCACCAAGTCGTTAACAACAAGTATCAAGACTACTGTTGGTCAACGGTTACTAAAGAGGAAATTTATAGCATGACCATGGGTAATGACGAATCCCTAGAGGATTACGAAGAAAGATTCTAGCTTAGTTACAAAAGGGCCAGGTGCACACTTGTCCTTGAGTCACTAAAGTTGGTCCTACTTAGGGGATTAAGGGAATATCTCCTTGATACCCTACACTTGTTAGCAAGAGGATATATCTACCAATTACCCTATCAGGATATCAAGATTGTCTTTACAAACCATTCTAGGGAAGCTAGGAAAAAAGGTACGGGTAGTTAAACCTATGGTCAGGATATCCTCTTCCAACTCATCATGAAGGGTGAATTTGGAAACATGCCAAAAGATTTCAAAAGTGAGATGCAGCAAACCCTTGCCTTGCAAATGGGAACTATGCACATTAAGAGAAAGTAGTACAAAGTAGAGAGAGCCTTGGCCATTTTTTATCCTTGATTCACCGCGAGGCATCCTAGGAATGAATGTCCATTAATGTATTGAAATTTGCTAATTTTGTGAACAAGACCACTTCACAGACAAGTGCCCTTCTTTTCCTAGACTTAGAGCTATATATCAAGGAGCTAAAGGGGTCACTAAGTAGCTCTACTACATAAACCAAAGGAGACCTCATGGGCCTAGACCATACCAGCACAGAATGCAAAGATCATCCCATGCATATTACAACCCCAACTAGACCACAACCATACCTTCTTGGGGACCCCCTACTCATCTTTCTTGGTCCACACCCCCCCTTGGTCCTTTGGATCTTAGTATCACTCCCAACCAACCAACCAACCAATCATTTCAACCATATGCTCCACTACAACGTCAGTGGAATGCACCGCCGTAGGGGTGGAGGCCCTAATACAACAATGCTCCAACTTTATTGCCTCCACCACCTGCCCAAACACAACGGCTACACTCTGCTCCACCAAAGCAACCTTAGATGCCTGCCTAGCCAAATCTAAACCAGAACAACAGACAAGCGCAACAAGTATACAGTGGAATGACATCATATCTAACTTATGCTATGGAAATCCAGGAGATTAACCTGAGATCTGGGAGAGTTCTTCGGGATAACCAACCTCCACCTCCACCTAGGGAGGTTGAGAAAGAAAGAGAGGAAAGCATTCTTCAAGTGAATCCACCCTTTCCTGAGACATTAACCCAACCACTCAAGCCTACCGTGGAAGAGACTAAACTTCTGGGAGAATTGAAAAATTTATGTCTAAAGATTCCACTTCTCTAAGAAATAAAGGATGTTCCTATTTATAATAAGTTGATTAAGGAGAAGTGCTTCAAGGATCAAAGGAGGTGAAGAAGGGATGCCCATCGCATTAATGTCATTGGACAACTATCTGACTTAATGCTGGGGCAGGTAATCTGTATAAAGTATTTGGACCCTAGAAACCCTGTAGTAGATGTGCACATCAATGGCACCATTGTCCCACACATTTTGATCGACCTTGGGCCTACCATTAATGTTATGACCAAGGACAACATGCTCAAGCTCAACCTCTAAGGTTCATTGAGGAAGACCACAATAGTTCTGCAACTTGTAGACCGTTCCACAATGACCCCTGAGGGGATTGTGGAGGATGTGATGGTCTCCATTGACTCTTGGGAGTACCCTGTAGGTTTCCTAGTTCTCTAGACTAAGGCTAAGCTTACTGGTTACCCTATCATCCTTGGAAGACCTCAGTTGGCCACAATGCTTACATTAGCTGCGGAGCTCGGAATATGACCATCAAGAATGGGCATATGCTCAAGCAGTTAGACATATACCCTCCTGCTCAGCCATCTCTAGAGCATGATTTACCTTTATGGTTGGAGGAGGAGGAAGAAGATGAAGTTTATTCTACCCAGTTGTATACTTTATAAACAACCATGGGAGGAGGACACCACGATGAAGATGATTTGATTGAATGCCTACTCCAAAGCCTGACTCCCAGTACATTTCCCTTAGAAGATATATTAAAGAAAACCCAGAAAAATCATCCAATTGACCTATGATTGGCCAATTCTAACCTATTCCATGTGAAAACCATAGAATTTGGCCCTAAGAGAACCTTGAAAATCAATCCATCTCTTTCTTCTCTCCAAGAAGAGAGGTTATGCAACATGCTAAAGGAACATCTAGATGCCTCCACTTGGAGTTACAAAAAAGTGAGGGGAGTACACCCCTCAGTGTGTACTCACCACATAAATATAAAAAATGGTTGCAAGCCAGTCTGGCAGCCCCACAGGAGGATGAATCCATCTCTTAAAGATATAGTCAAAGAAGAACTGCACAAACTGCTAGATGCAGGATTCATTTACCCTATCTTCGATAGTGGGTGGGTCTCTACTTTGGTGTTAGTTTCAAATAAAAATTGTAAGTGGAGCATTTGTGTAAATTATAGGGAGTTTAACAAAGCCACAAATAAGGACCATTTCCCTCTACCCTTTATTGACTAACTACTAGATGGCCTCGTAGGGATTTTTTTTTCTCTTTCCTAGATGGATTCAACAAGTACAACCAAATCCAAATTAGCTTAGAAAACCAGGATAAAACCACCTTTTCACTTGTCCTTGGGGTACTTTTTCCTATAGGATCCTTCTTTTTGGCCTATGCAATGCTCCTGCCACTTTCCAGAGAGGAGTCCTAAGTATTTTCTTCCAGTTAGTACATGATGTGGTGGAAATGTATATGGATGATTTTACACCTTATGGATGTGATTTTCAATAGGCTCTGTCCAACCCAGCCAAAGTACTGCATAGATGAATTGAAATGAACCTGTCTCTGAGTCCCAAAAATGTGAATTCTTGATGACTGCATAGACTGTGCTAGGTAATTCAATATCTCAGCAAGGACTACAGGTGGACCCAAACAAAATAGTCATCATCCAAAGTGTCCCACCTCCCAAAAAGGAGAGAGATGTTAGAAGATTCCTAAGGCTAGTTGGATACTACCGAAGGTTCATCAAGGACTTCAGAAAGTTGGCCTCTCCTTTATTTTGTTTGTTGGCCAAGGACTCTGAGTTTATATGGCCAAAAATATGTCAAGAGGCCTTAGACACCCTAAAGAACAAGTTAACCATTGCACTGATTCTCTGAGGCCCAATTTGGGCCCTTCCATTTCATATTCATATTGACGCCTCACATAAAGCCATAGGAGCAACCCTAGGTCATATAGATGAAAAATTTCTGTATGTTATCTACTTTATTAGTAAAAGTTTATTAAAGGCTGAACTAAATTACACAGTGAACGAAAATGAACTCCTCACTATTTTGCATTCGTTGAACAATTTTAGGAATTATATTACAGGTTATGAAACATTTGTGCATACTGACCATGCCGCAATAAAATATTTAATGAATAAACTAGATGTGAATGCTCGGATTATAAGATGGTAGCTTTTATTACAATAGTTTGATCAAACTATTGTTGATAAGCCTGGTGAGGAAAATGTTGTTGCATAATTTTTTTTCTCATTAAATTTGCCTACAGGTGAAGAAGGAATGGTTAATGACCAGCTACCAAATGTGCACTTATTTTCTATTTTAGTTCTCTCTCCATGGTTTTCCGGCATATGAAACTATTTGATATCTACACAGTGCCCACCAAACTTGTCCTCCAACGAGAAGAGCATGATAGTGAGGAAGAGCACCCCCTTCACTTGGATTGGGGGAAATCTCTTCAAACATGACCCAAATCAAAACTTGAGAATGTGTGTTAGGGAGGAGGAAGTCCTTGATATCCTTCTGACCTGTCATGATGAGCCTTGTGGAGGTCACTTTGCAGCAAAGAAGAAAAATTCAAAGTGTTACAAGCAGGCTATTATTGGCCCACCCTTCATTAGGATATGAAAAGGTATACTAGCTAGTGTGATTGGTGCCATAGGATGGGAATTCCTACTCCAATAGATGAAATTCCTCTACAGCCTCAGGTGACTTTCAAGTCATTTGACAAGTGGGGCATGGAATTCATGGGACCTATTAACCACCCTTCCAAACAAAAGTAGTACATCATTGTGTGCACTAACTATCTAAATAAGTGGGCTGAAACGAAGGCAATTAAGGCAAAAACAAAAGAGAAGCTAGTTGAGTTCCCAAGGGAGAATGTACTTCACAAATTTGGGTACCCTAAAGAGCTGGTCACAAAGCAAGGCAGCCAGTTTACCTCCAACATGATTGAGGACTTTCTCCGTCAACACAAGATCAAGCACAGAACCTCCAATCCCTATCATCCACAAGCTAATGGACAAGTATTGGTGACCAATAGAGCACTGGAGGGCATCTTGACAAAAGTGGTAAGTAGCAATAAGAAGGATTGAGAATATAGACTAGTTGAGGTTACCTAGGCCTATAATACCACCTGCAAGACCACCACTAGATTCACACCCTATGAGCTTGTCTAGGGGAAACAAGCTTTTTTGTTCATTGAATTTGAGTATAACACATTAAGGATGGCAGCCCAACTAGATCTAGATCGTGGAAGTGCACAAAAAGAGAGATTGTTCCAGTTGAATGGTTTGAATGAGTTCAGAATGTAGGCCCTCCTACATATAGAGGTAATTCAACTTCAGAGGAAGATCTGACATGACAAGAACTTCAAGGAAAAGCAATTTCAAGAAGGTGATTGGGCTTTGTTATATGATTCTAGGTATAAAGACTTCAAGGGTAAGTTAAGGACAAGATTTCTAGGACCCTATGTTGTAGAAAGTTTCCATGATAATGATTCAATATAGATCATAACCATAGATGAAGAGGACATTCCTTTACTTATTAATGGACACTGAGTAAAATTTTACAAGACACCATTGTGAAAAAAAATAATACATTGACGATATCGATAAAATGGTGATGGTAGTGGAGCAAGTTTCAATTCCTACCTCATCAAATCACTGAGGTAAAAAAAAAAAAAAAAGGATAAGGACTCAAGTGAAAGCCTCCATGAGGCGCCTGAGTCCCACTATCGGGTTGAAAACCTCTTGGGGAGGCCCATTGGTGTCAATATAAAAAAAGAGAGAAAAAATGAAAATAAAAGGATCACTGGGTGAAAACCTATTTTGAGGCACCAACGACAAACAACTAGGATGAAAACCTCTCAAAGGCAGCGTAATTGTTTAAAAAAAAAATAGAGAAAAAAATCATAAAAAATTATATTTTCCAGCTTAGAAAGAAGGATGATCAGAGAGAAAAGGAATATCACCAAGAGACCTATTTCACTCAAATTTTATTTTTCCTCTCATTTTCATTCATTACTCTACCATCTCTTTCATTTTTTCTACTCCTTTCCTTCAATTTACAAGGGGACTGTGTTTTCTACAGGATCCCCTATAAACCTACATGATACCCTGAAATCCTACAGGATGATCCTGTAAGAATCATAGTGACCCAAAACTACTACAGGAAGCAACCCTAAAAGAAAAAATGACTTGCTATGTCAATGAAAAAGCACCCCTACATTATTACTCCATGACAATACCTATGTCCAATTAGTGGACTTCCTTTATACTTTATGGGTAAACGTGGTCTTGTTCTCTTTTATAGTAGCTACATCCAAAAGAGGAAATTGGACAAATAGTCCATCCGTCGCTTCACCATAGTATCAAGCATACGTTTGGCTGGTCCCATTCACTTTATTTTCTTTCTTAGAAGGTTGAAACCTCACTTAGTAGGATTAAGCATGTAGAAGTAGAACTAATTTTGTTGCACAGATAACTCTTTAGTTTCAAGGACCTAAAAAAGTAATGGAAAAGCTACTCCTCAAAGACAAACTAATAGAATAACTACTCTGTTCTCTTTCAACAAACCATACCTATACCTAGGCACCTTGATCACCCCTGCATTCACCCTTAAAACAATATCAGTTTCAAAAAAAAAAAAAAAAAAGTGTTCAAAAAATAAGGAAATAGACAGATATTTGGAGCATCACCTATGTAGTCCTCATTCTCCACACTCCTAGTCTCCCTCTCCATCCATGCCACCATCCTCAAACTCCCAACAGAAGGTATGATTAAGAGTTCTGAGCAAGAAGCAACTACAGGACATCCTGTAGCAACCTATCCCACATAGTACAAATCATAATAATAACAAGCTTCCAACATTATGATCCAAGAGCATAAGGGACTCCAAAGCAACAACAACACCATCATCTTCAACAACAGGTACCTGCACCACAAAAAATCATCAGAGAACAACATTAAAGGGAAGAAGAATAGCATGTAGCCAATACACACAACAAGCACCTCTGGTCTTCAACTACTACAACAAGGTTTCAAGCACCATAATCAAGTATCCCATTGAGTCTCTATTGTGCATAGTGTAGTCAAAAGATGTAAAGGATATGAGTAAGTTTGTTTATAAGTGAAAGGTGGCCAGTTAAATTGGCCACCTTCAATCAATCAACAAAGACAAAACAATTTGTCCTCTCACATGTGGCAACAATCAACTCAAAAGCAAAAAAGAAAAGAGAAAAACTAGTTAATGCTACAGAAGCATGAAGTGGGAGTTGATTATGAGGAAGTGGATATGATGAGGTGGTAGTGGGGACCAATGGTCCAAAAATTGAGATTGTACCTCTGATGCTAGCACACCACCTCAACGCAAATGACCATAAGAGGAAATAATCATCATCCCCATGCATTCCTGCATTCACTTCCTTGAGGCTCACTCTCACAAGTCACACTCATACCCAGGAAATCTATAGCTAGGAAGACACCATTGTTTTTGTGCATCGGAATTCCTACAGGGTTGCGTAGGAAATCGTACAAGATTGCACATAGGATTCCTATAGGATACATAGAGACAGTCTACAGGATAGGCCGAGAGGAGTTTTAGAGGGTAAAACTCGGTGGTTGACCAAAACAAACATCATTAAGATGTAGTCTCTGTAATTACATTCCTCTTTCCAAGTAAATTGGTCAAAAAATCCTCTAGTTTTAGTGAATTTGGCAACTGTGCAGCAGAATTTTCCACACAGTCCTCTCATTTTTTTTACTTCTTCATTTCAAAATTGTATCAACCATCTCATCTAGTCAAAACCTCACAAAAAATATGATAGGAGGGTTTAATAAGTGGGATCCCACTAACACTATGAGAATCCAACAACAACCTTAGGTACTAGAAATCTAAACAAGGCATAATTGGATGGGGTTTTTCAAAATATTAAGGGGGTATGATGATGAGGCCGCCCAATATTTTACTCTCTCTCTCTCATTCCACTCACCAGATTCCATGCCACTGTCGTGGTAAGAGGCCTCTCCATAGAACTCACCCCTGAACTCATCAGCAAAGTTACCACACTTTCCCTAGGAGTACCACAGACGAAGGAAGACAAAGGAGATAGGTAGGTTGCCAAAAAGAAATTCTTTTTAGAAGGTGACAAACCCACTGAGGACAAAATTCAAGTAAGGGGAGAAATTCTACCATATCCATGGAATGAGGTAAGCTACCAACTTATCAAATGCATTTCATGTGAGGGTAGGTATAGTGTGGTCTATGGATATCATTTTAGGATTCTTGAAGAATTGAGATTTGGAGCAGAAACACCCCCTCAACATAGGCCCAACATACCATACTTCCCACTACAATCACTAATAGACTCAAGCATCAAAGTGTAAGAGGGAAATTCCCAACAGTTAGCTCACCATGGGTTAATTAGAATCATTGTAGAAGATGCCCTCCAAAACCTCAGAATTCCTATACAATGGTCAGTTGTTACAGACATGCAGGAGGAGGAAGACATCAAAGCTCTCACATATGATGTTAGTCCTACTATCATTGAATAGGAAGAGGAAGAGACTGAAGCATAGGAAGAAGAAGTAGAAAAGAAATAATAAGAAACAGAAGGAGATGAAGATGAGTTGGATGAAGAAGAAGATGAACAGAAGAAAATGAGGAAGATAAATAAGAAGAGGAGAAATATAAGGAGGATGATGAAGAAACAAAGGAGGATGTAAAGGAGGAAACTGATAAAGATGAAGACAATCTACAAGAGGAAGAAGAAGGGAAAGACATAGGTGAAGAAAGCAATTGGAAAGAGTGGGCAGAAAAGAAGGACGAGTCATCTAAGGTGTCTCCACAACCCACTGAGAGAGAGGCAGCAACTTCCCTCACTGATCTTAGCACCCCCATCAAGAAGAAAGGAAAATGATAGAGGCAGACCCCCTTATATTTCAGGACAAGGAAAAGCACAAGAATAAGGTAGGGGAAACCCCAAACACCAACCAAAATTCCCATTGTAATTTAATACTCACCTAAACAAAAGGAGAAAATGCCTTCCCCTAAGTCTCTTATCACCTATGTGAGGAGGCCAATGACTAGATCAACCTCCTCCAAGGGAAACGCAATCCTATAGGATACATAGCAAAATCTACTGGAAGCAACAACAGTTCCACTGGATACCCTGTTGAACCTACAAGAGACACAAAAGTTGGAAAAGGGTGTAGGCCAACATCAAGGAACTAAAGAAGAGGACCCAGAGTCAAAAGAACCTAGCCCCCGACCTAATCTTGACTCCTACTACACGTTTATTGAAGTAGGCAAGGTCATACCTCAAAAATTTGCTATTCCACTATTCTTTGAGCTTAAGAAGGAGAGAGTTAGAACTCACCGATGGATGTTGACTGCAAAATCCAAGGGGGTGGAAGACATTGGGAACATGGAGGAGAAGCCCAAGGAGATGGGCAGAGAGATAAGTAGCATGAGAGATAGAGAGGCCATAATGAAAAATCAACTAGAAACAGAAAATGCATGGTTGAAAGGACAATTGCAAGAAAGAGAGAATCAATTCACATGTATGGCCAGTCTCTCTTTGGAAGTAATCCAGTGTAGGATTCCAGCTAAATATTATGCCATATACCTCAAGGAATAGTGGCTACAATTATAGATCAAGACCCTAGCATAGAGAGGCAGCATGCCATTTTAGGACTATAGGAACTTCATTGATCTTTGTGATCATAACACACTAGAAGATAGGGCCAAGATGTCTGAGTTTTATTTGCACAACATGGCCTTAACAAACATGAATTTATGGGACCCTAATGCCAAGCTAGGAGATTTACAGTTGATGGCTTTGGCATCATGGATGAACCATGAGGAATAAAGGGTTACAAAGATGAAGAAGATCTTGGCAAGAAAGAAAATTGAACCTCATATGATCAGAGCTAAATAGTCAGATCCCATGGCCCTCATTAGTACCCATAATTTGATTTCAAATCATCCTCAGCTGTCACCTAAATATCTTAATATCCAAGAGCAATAAATTTCACATTTTGAGGACATGCTCAGACTATTAGGGTATCATAGCATACATGCCTACCTGAGGAGATGGAACACATTGACATACATCTTAAATATAACAGAGTACCACTCTCCTCAAAGATTAAGAGAGGCATTAAATAAGACACTCATGTATAAGAAATCTATTCCAAGGCTAAAAGTCAATTGGATTGGCCTAAAACTCAGTCCACCACTACTCTTAGGAATGCTAGAAGAAAGGAAGGAAGAAGAATAAAAGAGGCGGTGTGAGGAGGTAGAAAGGAAAGAAGACTTATATGAACAAGAAGAGGAAACCACAATAGAGGCATGGGATGTCACGGAGGCCAGTAGAGCTATTAAGGATATGGATACTGATTGAGTTGCTCAGAGGATGAGCAACATTTCAGTAGGGGATGATGATGAGCCTCATCATTGGGTAATTATATAGGCCTTAATTCACCTCCTAGCTTACTCAAACCAACGTTTCTCTCAACTTATTACATTTTTTCTGTTATATTCTGTTTATGAGATAAGTTAGAGTTGGATATTATGCCTAGTGGAGCAATATGCATTCAATGTAGGATTGAAGGAGAAAATCAAGGAATTTTTGCAAATACTAAGTTTAAAACTCGAATGGGACAAAGGGGAAGGATTGTGGGACACAAATCCTCCTCGATTACTTCTCCCACATTCGAATATTCCTCCATCAATAAAAATAGCTCGGAGTGCAAGCGACCAAGCCATGAAGATCAGAAGACTATCGAGGAAGTCAGAGACAAAGAGCTAGTTTATCTTGAGCTTGGGAGTCGAGCCTCCCTGGTTTTAAGGAACTCATTTGGGACTTCGGTTGTATAAGTAAAGGGACCTAGAGCCTCACTAGGATTCAAATTTTTGTTGTAAAACTCTAAGCTATTTTCGAGCTCTAGAATTGTGAAAGTTTTATTGATGTAATTTTCTGTTTTCGTAATGAGAATGAGTTTTGTTCTGAGGCAGCACTAAGTTAACTAAGAGGCCTGAAGTTCCTGGGTGAGGGCCCAACCCTAGCAGCTAAGGCTCCTCTTTCTTGTATCTATATGTTTAGATTAGTCTCATAGCTTCATTGTTAATTTGCTTTTATATGTGTTTTCATTGCAAGTAGTGCAGATTGGATTGGTTGTTTATTAGTTTCCTTCCATTTGTGCCTTACTTTAGTAGCCAGTTAGCATGGATAAAAGGAGTACCACAAGGTTGTTAGTGGGTGTCTTGACCACATTTTCTCCATTTCGGATCATGATTTGAGGAAGGGACCCTTATGCAGCCCCAAAAACACAAATTTGTATTTCCATCATAACCTTTAGAGGTTACTGTATTTAAGTTAGCATTTGATTAGTTCTGTAAACTAGGATTTCATTTCCATCTCTTTTGTCTTCACCCTTGTAGTGATCTCATCCATGCTTTCATTCCTTTCAGCAACTTTTCTCATGCATAATGTAGGCAGTTAAATTATTTGGATTGTTAGCATAGTAATTACTTATTTATTAATTATGAGTTTTGTTTATTTTGAGGTGGATTTTTATAATTTAATTAAATTATGAATTTTTTCGTTTTATTTAATTATTAATAATTATAAGATGAATGGTAGATATTTAATTTTTTATGAAATCTTCTAAAATATTCTGAGAATATATATAGAACTATTTATCTCTAAAGTAATAATTCATTTTTACTATTTATAATTAAATTGATTAATTAAAAAAAAGTTCACATATATAAGTGTCATTATATTGTATTTTTGATCGATTATATTGTAACTATAACCTATTTAAAATTAACAATCTCCACCATAAAGTGATAAATAAATCTCTACATTTAAAAGTCTTATTACTTTCTTTTTTAAAAATAGTATAAATACTTAATTTATATATTAAATTGTTTTATAAATAATAATAAAATAATTTAAATAAGCTTATAATTTAGTTGATTATTGTGATTTTTTTTAATTTTTAATAATATGATTTAACATGATAATTATATATTATCAGAATGTATAATAAAATTACACTAGTAAGTTGCATAAATTTCTATAATATATTATCATATTTAAAATCTAATTGAAGTTCTTTTTACATCTTGCAATAAGTTATAATCTATAAAAGTCTTTAGCGACCGCCGCACTACATAGAAAATATGCCACTAATTTCATTGGAGTTGTGGTTTCATACATGAATTTTAACCGAAAACTACAAGATATAATTTACGGCATTTTTATTAGGAGTTCGGGGAGAAATTGCTAATGATTAATCAGTTAAGATTAAAATAAACTATCTAGTTTGTGATGTTTTATAAAATAAAATAATACACAGAGCGTATGGTATTCCCTAATAACAATGAAAATGAAAATGTAACCAAAAAAAATTACAATAAAGTGAGGTATCTACCAAATTTAATGAAGTGAGGAGACTACCCAATTTAATGAAGTGAGGTATGCAGTAATTTTTAAAAGCCATTAGAAAAGTGTGGAGAAAAGCAATTCATATGTGATTAGGAAATTGACAAGGAAAAAGAGCATCATGTTGAAATAACTGCCAATAACTATGAGGAATATGTTGAATAGTGCAATGAGGACGATGGTCAAAATAGGGTATCGCATTTATGTGGGACATTGAAATTGCAAATAGGATGGAGGATGCAATGCAAGGAAGTAAGGAATCACTAATGGCGTCGAGGATGAAGGTGCGAGAAGGAAAATGAATATATGAATGAGCATTTGTATGAACCAGCTGCTCTATTTCTTAAGGAATGAGCAAATCAAGTGAATGCGCAGTGTAATGATGGAATGACTATAGAGAATAAAAACGTGAATGAAGCAATGAACGAATGTTTTCCACGAGCTTCGTTTTAATTAACCAACGAAGAATCTGAAGGGGCATTTTTATTTGACAATGATTGAAGACATGAACTAACAAAAGGATGAGGAATGTCAGAGAGGGAAGATGCTAGGTATCTATGCAAGAAAAACTGAATCTAGACTTTTCCACCCTAAATCCCATTTTGTCTAAGGAGTTATCGATGTTTTGTAAAAAAAGATTCTGTGCTGCACAGAGCTGAGAGAAACAAAGATGTTAAGTAAAAAATGATTGTGTGTAAAGTAGACCTAAAGGAAACAAAGATATTAAGACAGACTCGAGATCTAAACTAGTTCTACAAAGGAAATAATAAAATAATAATGAAAATATTAAAAAACGCTAATGCATTTTCAAAGTAGAAATAATAAAACAGAATTGATAAATTTTTAGATGGAAAAATAAATAAATAAATTATATTTTATTATATTATTATATATTATTTAATTAATTGTAAGCACTTATGGACTAAATTCCACATAAGAAGAGTACCAACTCCCGATATTTTTGAAAGATACACAGTTCGATAAATTGGAAATTTACAAAAACATGTTTCCCTTTTAGAAAAAATGAAAAATAAACGTCTTTTCTCATATATTTTTAATTTATCTCATTCTATATATAATATATGGGTTCAAAATAGATACTCATTAATTTCATTATGCATACAATAATTTAAATGAAATAGATTTCTATATTAGATTGGATTTTTTTTGGTTAAATTATTAGTTATGGTTAGAAATAGTAATTACTCCTGCATGTAGAGTTGGCTAAACTTAGAGAGTCATTTAAGTGAGTGATTGAATGTTTGAGTGTTGAGTCAGGTCTTTACCATAGTTACCAAGTTTGGCCGTATCGGCCTTGAAAATTCGGAAATACGGCTATTCGGTTCCGTTCGGGTGAAAATTCATTAATTCGAATTTGGTATGGGGCATGTCAATAATAATATTTAATATTATTTATTTTTAGTAAAAAAAAATGATATATTTAAAATGTTATAATAACTTGTTAATTGTATATGAAAAATTATGGAATTTATTAAAAAAAAGAAATTATGAATATAAAATTTAATATTAAAATATTTAAATTTCTATATTAAAAAGTATATAAAGAGTAAATTGTATATTAGAAAAGTTGTATTTATAAAAAACAATCAAATCCATATTAAATTATAGGAGAAAATAGTAAGTTTATAGTTACTAAAATAATAAATTCATGTAACAAAGTGTCATAATCCAATTTCCCAACAATAATAATAATATGCCACGTAAAAAAAAAATTCTTTTATTTGCATGGCACATAATATAGTTCGGGAATAAGGGTTGACCCACCCCCTTGGCATTCTTTTTAATTATTCACTATACGTTCTAATGTTATAGTCATTACCAAGGCAACTTTATAACTACATTTAAGTCTTACCAACCGGTTGATTGACAATCGGATACCATACGATTTACAGTACCGATCCTTACGGCGGATCCTACCCACTACATATCAATTGCATGAGATATGGACAGGTGGCCCTGTCTTGATATTATCGACCTTCGATCTAGCTGTTGATCGCGAGGGAAGATTTTTCCTTAAATGTATCAAACAAGTACTTGGCTTCTTGGGATGCTGGCAACTTCAATGATGGGGATTCAATCCCCCCATCGGACGGTGGAAGACTTGCGGGTTTACCCTACAAGCTCAAAGTTAGGGTTTCTATTATTCATTTCTCCGAGAGAGGCCGCCTCGAGAGAGTTCTGTCGCGCGGCTTCCTTCTACAGCGTCTGCTACACAGGTGATTTTCTCGTTTTGCTAACAGTCCGGAACCATTTGTGTATCCCTGGAGCTATGCGGGTGATCAACATTCCATTTGTTTATTTTACAGTATGTTTGCTTCATATCCCTACTTGTTTCTTAACAACCTTTACCAAGTTTATGGTTCGATTCTGAAACTAACTGGTAATAAATCGACTAGTGGAACAGGTATGAAGCTCGGCACGGTGATAAGGAATTACAGTCATGGAAACTTAGAGTGACATCGTCTACCGGTAAGAGCTTAACCTCTATAGAAATTGGCGGTGAAATGAAGAGTAAATTAATACCTTTCCTCTCTTTGTCAAGTGTTTGCGTGTTTCTCATGGATATTGGTTCTTTATTTACTTCCTGGCTAAGAAGCCCTCTACATCCCGATGTCATGGCCTTCGTTCTTATACTGTTCCATGATTACAGTAACGAAATTACACCTTAAGAGGTTTCAGTCTTTATTTAAGGTTTATTTGTAAATTAATGAACTCCTGAGAGCAGGGTTCTCTCTTACTCCGTTTAAGGATTTTATTTGGCAGCCACAGTTTTCCTGGCTTTTAATTCGGCCTTCTAGATCAGTTTAATGTTTAAAGGATTGTTTCTAATTAAATATATTTATGCCTTTTGTTCCACGCCATGTGAAGCTCAACTCTGAGCATATGGTTTGATTTTTCTTTGAAGATTCGCTCATATGAATTATTCCTGAGCTTTTGTTAACTGTTATATAGCTATTGTTCCATTTTTCTATAATAAAGGGTTTAATATCAGCGAGGGTTTGATTGCCTCGTTTGCTGAATAATCTACGTCCTTTCAATTTGGCAGCATATATGTATACATTTGTTTATATTGGTCAGCTTTACGCCCAAATGCGCTCAACGCACGGGGATTGTTTCCATATATTGACAATTCTTTTCTGGGTTCGCCGTAAAAATTATGTTCAGGCTATTGCTTCCGGTTATATGTTCGCGGAATTCTATTGTATGCTGCTGCTTGGTTATTTCCAATTACGTAACCTTCGAGAACTGTATTCTTCGAGTTCTGTGATATATATATTTTCTTTTTAATATATATATTAAATGTCGTCCGTTTCATTGCAGAACCCCGACCCTATACTTGAGGGTATATAAATGTTTATGAACGTTGTTTGGTCATAATTTTTCATTTTGCTATGTCGTTGTATAATTACTGTATCTTGTTGTTACAGAGGAGGAAGTAAAGCCTCTTTTACCGCATCTGATTCTAATGAATTTTTATTACAGTATGAAGGAGTAAATCTCACCCCGACCTATATATCTTTGCCATTATCTATTCGCTGTTCATTCAGTTATTTTATTTTCATTCTCTTTATTGCATACAGGTACAGTTATTAAACTCTTTCATTCCCTGCATATAGAGTTACTGTTCTCCATAGCCCAGCGGTCTGTCTTCTATGGGAGGAATTTGGTATGGCAATAGCCTTCCGAAGTCTCCCAAACGTCCTTCCGCTCAGATTAGTTAATAACTCAGATTCATTCGATTGTACACAGTTCACTGTTTAAGTTGTATAATGAACCTAAGTTCTATGGACCCTTAATAGACAGTACTCTGTTTTTCAAGATATATATATATATAACTTAGTTTTTATCAAACTAGGAGAATAGTCTTTCTCTTCTCAACTGAATGTAATCATTTTCCTGTTAATATACTGGAACTACCGCCAAAGAGTTCCAACGACAATCTACAGCTATCTATTATTGGAAGAGTATCAATTTTCTTGTAAATATAACAACAATAACAGTACATACCTGCACTGTCACCCGTGGCCTCCGAACCTTCTTCAGTTTGGAGAAGATTATGTCTTGTTGCTTGTTTTCCACCCAACCACGAGATTAATCAATCCAGACTAATCTCCCCCCAAGCTCATTTTCCAGGCCACTGCCTTCAGCATACTATAACGCACTACCTGTGCCTGTGCTATTTGGTCCTCACCAGACTTAGCACTGTCTTTTCTGCTTCTGCCTTTTCCCTATTTTTTTCCCCCCGTCTGTTCCCCAACAGCCCGGGTCTTTCATTTTCCATCTTTCTATGGAAGGATGGAAAAACAGTTAGGGTTTTTCCCCCTTCTTGGCAACTGTTTATAAATATATATATATTTAAAAAGAAAATCAATCTTAGCAGAAAAGAAAATAACTTCCTCATCAAAGTTACTATATGTAATTAACTCAATTCAATTTCAGTTTTGGAATTAATAATATTTTCACCATTTTATAAAGAAATAATAATCTCTGTTCCACATTTTACCTACAATGGTAAAAACAGAGAATTTATTCACATAATTATCTGGTCATCACATCTCCTCCCCCTGAGATTGGACACCGTCCCGGTGTCTTTCAGCTATGAAAAGAGCTGGATAAGTTCTTCTCATTAATTCTTCATCTTCCCAAGTGGCTTCCTCAGGTCCATAGTGTCGCCACTGGACCTTAACTTGGGTAATAACTCGTTTCCGCAGCTGCACTTCTCTTCGGTCGAGGATGTTCAGAGGTTTGACCAGAACCTCTCCTTCCGGTTCGACCTGCATTACACAATTCCAAAGTTAGTTGTTTCCTTCCAATATCAATTTCAACAGTCTATTGCAGCAATAGTTACTACCTGAATGTACCGCCATTGAATCACATGCTTGGGGTCATAGACATATTTCTTGAGTATCGAGACATGGAACACATTGTGGACTCGGATGTGGCTTGGCAAAGCACGCTGATATGCCACTGGTCCAATCCTAGCCAGGATCTGTAAGGGTCCACAGTATCGGGGTGCCAACTTGGCACACCCGCTCCATTGTAAGGTACTCCTTTTTGTTTGAATTCTGATATACGCGTGATCACCAACTTGGTATTCCTTAAATCTTCTTTTCCGATCAGCAAAATTTTTCTGTCTGTCTTGAGCAGCTTTCAAATTCACATGCACTCTTTTCACCATTTCTTCTATTTCTTTAAGCATCTCAGGTCCCAAGATCAGTTTATCCTCGGGTCCTCCCCAACTAGAGGGTGTTCGGCATTTTCGACCGTACATAACCTCAAAGGGGCTCATTTGTGTAGAGGTGTGATATCCATTATTATATGCGAACTCTACCAGATGCAGATATTCTTCCCACAACGTGGGTTGCTGCATCACATATGCCCGCAGCATATCTTCCACCACTTGGTTAACTCGTTCTGTTTGTCCATCGGTCTGAGGATGGTATGCTGTGCTCAAATTTAGTTGGGTTCCTAAATCAGCGAATAGCATTCTCTAGAAGGCTGATGTGAACTTCACATCGCAATAAAAAATTATCGTTTTTGGAAGCCCATGAAGCTTAAACACGTTTTGCATAAAAACATGAGCAATCTGTGTGGCTTTGTATGTGGATTGTACTGGTATAAAATGTGCAGCTTTACTTAGTTTATCCACTACTACCATAATGGAATCGTTGTTCCTTTTTGTCTTAGGTAACCCTGTAATAAAATCCATGGAAATGATTTCCCATTTCCATTCTGGAATAGGTAAGGGTTGTAGTAATCCTGCTGGATGCTGGTGTTCTGCTTTAATCTGCTGGCATTCTAGGCATCGTGCTAAATACTCACCAATGTTCTTCTTCATCCCTGGCCAAAAGTAATCTTTTCGGATGGCAGTAATCATTTTCTGATATCCCGGATGTCCCGCATAATGGATGACATGAAATTCATCCATAATCAGATTTTTAATTTTATCTTGGTTGGGTACATATAATCTTTGCTTGAAATGTATCATTCCTGCATCATCTAACTCATAATCTGGTTGGTTTGTCAAGTTAGCAGGTTGTTGTAGCTGCAGTTTTAACTGCTGATAATTAACATCTTGTCTTGAAGCTTGTTTGACCATTTCCAAAATGGGGCTCCTCCACCCACTAACAGAGACCTCATACAAATGTTGTACTTTTCGGCTTAAGCCATCCGCTACTCGGTTTTCCTTCCCTTGTAAATGTTTTATCTCAAAATCAAAGCCGCTCAGAAATTCCACCCACCATGCTTGTCCAGCGTTTAAGGTGGGCTGGCTGAAATAATTGGTCAAACTATGATGATCAATGAGCAGCAAAAATTTCCTGCCCACAAGATAATGTCTCCACATTTTTAAGGCATGGATGACAGCGATCAACTCTAAATCATAAGCATAATATTTCTGTTCATGTTCCTTTAATTTCCGAGACTCGTAGGCAACCACCTTGCCTTCTTGCATTAAAACTCCACCTACTCCTTCTTTGCTTGCATCCGTACATACCACGTAATCCTTATCAGGATCAGCTATCCTCAAAATAGGGGCCGTGGTGAGTAAATGCTTCAATTGTTCAAAACTTTTCTGGCAGTTTGGGGTCCAATGAAATGTTTTCCCCTTTTTCTGTAATGAGGTAATGGGAAATGCAACTCTAGAGAAACCTTCTACAAATCTTCTATAATAACCAGCCAGACCCATAAAAGATCAAACATCTGCCACATCCTTCGGTACAGACCAGTCCATTATGGCCTTTATCTTCTCTGGGTCCATGGCGATTCCCTCCTTGGTAATCACATGACCCAAATATTGGATTTCTTCTTTAAGGAAATCACACTTACTAAATTTTGCATATAGCTGATGTTCCCGGAGGGTCTGTAGCACCTTTCTAAGATGTTCCTGATGTTCCTCCATGGTGCGAGAATATACTAATATGTCATCAATAAATATCAGTACAAATCTGTCCAAATATTGGTGAAAAATACTGTTCATTAAACACATGAACGTTGCGGGGGCATTGGTAAGTCTGAATGGCAAGACCACAAATTCATAATGACCGTATCTGGTTCTAAAAGCTGTTTTAGCGATATCTTCATCCTTAATTCGGATTTGATGATAACCAGAACGCAGATCAATTTTAGAGAACACCGTCGCGCCTTTCACTTGATCGAATAGTTCGTCGATCCGTGGCAAAGGATATTTATTCTTAATGGTTAGCTTATTTAACTGACGGTAATCAATGCACATCTGGAAGGTTCCATCCTTTTTCTTAACAAACAGCACTGGGGCTCCCCACGGGGACACACTAGGACGTATATAATTCTTGTCCAATAACTCTTGCAGCTGCATTTTTAATTCTGTAAGTTCGGGTACACTCATTCTATATGGTGCCCGAGATACTGGTGCTGCTCCTCGAACCAACTCAATGGTGAAATCTATGTTCCTTTTTGGGGGCAACCCAGGAATTTCTTTTGGAAACACATCTGTGAATTCTTGAATTACAGGGATATTATTTAGGATGGATTTTTTATCTTTAGAATCTGCTTAACCCACCTAAATGGCATAGACCTGGCATCCTTTTCGAACACATTTTACAAGTTGATTTGCTTTTATCGGCCGCACTTGCACAGGTCGTTTAATCCCTTGCATCTCTTTTTTATTTCCCAGGGAGTCTCTAAAGTAGATAATCTTGGTCTTACAGTCCACTAGTGACCAGTGTTTTTCCAGCCAGTCCATCCCAATGAGAATATCATAGGAGCCAAGGGGAAGAACATTTAAATCCGCCGTTACTGGCTGTCTAGCTTTGGTAAAGGAACAGTCCTTAATTTTAGCTACCACTCGTCTTTTGGCTCCCGTAGCTAATTGCACCAGCCATGGGTTTTTGAACTTAGTGGATTGTAATTTACAGCATTCTACTACTTTTGGGCTTACATAACTCAGTGTAGCCCCAGGGTCAATTAAAACAGATACAGTAAGGTTTGAGATATTACCTTCGAATTCGACCATAGTTGGCTGATACTCCACCTAATGGTCTTCCAACGCCGCATTAATCCTCGGTATACTACGTCCCACTTCGCCAACTGTTGAGGCTTCATGAATCTGGGATAGTTGTTCTATCCCTTTCCGCTGTGGACAGTTTTTGATGTAGTGGGGTCCCCCACAACCCCAGCATTGCACCGGGGGTCTGGTGGTCCCTTCATTGTCCAAGCGTGCCTGCTGTCCACTGCCTTTAGATTCGTTGTTAAGCCTAAATTTGGATGCGGTTCTATCTGGAATTCTGTTGTTCAGTCCTTTGCCATTCCCTTTACTTCCACTGCTGTGATTTCCTTTGCTGTTTCCTATTGACTTAAAGCCCTTTCTTTCATTCCATTTCTTGCCAGCTGCTTCTCCCTTTTGTCTGCCTTGTTGATAACAGATCCTGGCCTTCTGAATTACCTCATCCATTAATTTTGGATTGTCAAATTCAATCCTCTCTCGCATGTAGGGCGGTAAACTGCTTACAAATCTCTGTACCTTTTCCTTTTCTTCTCTTATATATGGAACGTAGCGAAGCAGAGAAGTAAAACGGGTGATGAACTCGTCCATAGTCTACTGCCCCAAATGCAGATCATGGAATTCCCTCGCCTTCTCATCGTAGAACCGTTCAGTTAGGTATCTCTCTTTAAAATACTTTTGGAAATTATCCCAAGTGATGGTCTGTTCAGTAACTCCTTTGAATATCTTCACTTCCTCCCACCATAAGGTGGCCTTTCCCTGTAGCTGAAAAATAGCCAATCTGGCTTTAAGATTGTGATCATATTCATAGAGCTGAAAATATTTGTTCATATTAATTAGCCACGCTTCAGCTACTTCCTCTTGTTCTCCATCAAAATGCGGGGGTTTAATTTTGCGAAATTCCCCTTGCAGTTCCACCCTTTGTCTCTTCGAAGTTTGTTGTTCATTTACATTGTCAGAACGCTCCTCCTGCTCCTCTGAGCCTTCAGGGGGCATAAGGTGATTCTGTTCTTCTGACATCCTCTGTTGTTCCATACTAGGATTAACTGGTACTTGATTCTGTCGTTCAGATAAACTTTTCAATATTCTCTCTTGTTCCATTGCTACTCTAGCATTGTCTTCCCGCAGCCTTGCCATTTCATTTTTAAGTTCCTGTACAGTCTCTAGAATGGCTTGATTTGTAGTTCTCGCCTCCTCCCCAAGCTGAACCCATAGTTCAGGATTATTTTCAAGTCCAGGTATCCCTTGTCCTACCACAGGTCGTCGAGTTGTATTGTCGGCCCTCCTCATTCTGCAAGTTCCTGAACTCTGAATCCTGTACATATTCCATCAACATGAAAAGAATGATAAGGAAAATTCAAAATATAAAAGAAAAAATATATATGTATATATATCCTTACCCAGAGGCCTCAGTTTTGTAACTGGGCTCTGATACCATATGTCATATCCATCTACACAACAATAATAATAATATACCACATAAAAAAAAAATTCTTTTATTTGCATGGCACATATTACAGTTCGGGATTAAGGTTTAACCTACACCCTTGGTAATCTTTTAATATTTCACCATACGTATATTATAATAGTCATTACCCAGGCGACTTTACAACTGCAATTAAGTTTTTTACCAACCGGTTGATTTACAATTTGGATACCATACGATTGTACAGTACCGACCCATATGGCGGATCCTACCCACCGCATATCAATTGCATGAGATATGGACAGGTGGCCCATCTTGATATCATCGACCTTCGATCTGGTTGCAGATCGCGAGGGAAGATTTTACATTGAATGTATCAGACAGGTACTCGGCCTCTCGGGATGCTGGCGAAAATCAATGATGGGGATTCAATCCCGCCATCGGTCGGTGGCAACCTCACGGGTTTACCCTACAAGCCCCAAGCTAGGGTTTCTATTGTTCATTTCTTCGAGAGAGGCCGCCTCGAGAGAGTTCTGTTCGCGCGGCATCCTCCTACAATGTCTGCTACTCAGGTGATTCTTTTGTCTCTGTCAATAGTGTGGAACCATTGTGCATCCCTGGAGCTATGCGAATGATCAACATTCCATTTATTTAATTTACAGTATGCTTGCTTCCTATCCATTTCCGTTTTCTTTTTAAACAATCCTTTACCCAGTTTAAGGTTCGGATCTATAAACTAATTGTTAATATACTGAATGGTGAACAGGATTGAAGCTCGGCACGACGATGAGAAATTACAGTCATGGAACCTCAGGGTGATCTTGTCTATGGTAAGAGCTTCACCTCTAGAGAATATTGGCGTTGAAATGAAGAGTAAATTAATACCCTTCCTTTCCTTGTCAGGTATTTGCGTGTTTCCTCATGGATGTGGTTCTTTATTTACATCCTGGCTATGAAGCCCTCTACAGCCGATGTTATGGCATTCGTTTTTATACTATTACAGGATTACAGTAATGAGATTTCACCTTAAGGGGTTTCGGTCTTATTTAAGGTTTACTTGTAATTTAATGAACTCCCGAGAGCTGGGCTCTCTTACTTTATGTAAGGGTTCTATTTGCCAGCCGCGGCTTTCCTAGGTTTTGATTCGGCCTTCCAGAACAGTTTTAATATTAAAGGACTGTCTTTTTTTTTAATATATATATATGTGTCTTTGTCCTGCGCCGAGTGAAGCTCGGATCTGAACGTATAGTTTGATTTTTCTTTAGAAAGTTCGTCCATATGAATTGTTTCTGAGCTTTCGTTCTCTGTATATAGCTATTGATCCAATTCTATAATAAAGGGTTTGATATCAGCGAGGGTTTGATTATCTCATTTGCTATATAGTCTACGCCCTTTTTAATTGACAGCATATATGTGTTCATTTATTTACATTAGACGGCCTTACGCCAAATGTACTCGTCGCACAGGAATTTCTTCCATATATTGACTATGGTTTTTCTGGGTTTGCTGTAAAAATTATATTAAGGGAACTGTCCCCAATATTTCTGGTTCTATGTTCGCGGATTTTGTTGTCTCGTGCTGCTTGGTTAATTCCAGTTATGTAACCCTTGAGAGCTATATTCTTCGGGTTCTGTGATATATATTTCTTTCAATATATATATATTAGATGTCGCCCCTTTACATTGCAAATCCCGACCCGGTTACTGGAAGTTATATAAATATTTATGAATGTCGTTTGATCATAGCTATTCACTTTGCGATGCCGTTGAATAATGTACTGTATCATATTGTTACAGTGGAGGGTGTAAAATCGCGTTTACAGCATATGATTTTAAAGAATCTTTTTGTTATTACAGTATGAGGGAGCAAATCTCACCTCGACTCATATATTTTTGTCGTTGGTTATTTGCAGCTCATTCAGTTATTTATTTCCATCTTCTTTATTGCATACAGATACAGTTACTCAACTCTTTCATTTCCTGTATATAAAGTTACTGTTTCCCACAACCCAGCGGTCTGTAGGTTATGGGAAGAATTTGGTGTGGCATTAGCCTACCGAAGTCTCCCAGACGTCCTTCCGCTCAGATTATTTATTAACTCAGGTTCATTCGATTGTACACAATTCACGTTTTAAGTTAAATAAGGAACCTAAGTTCTATGGAACTCTAACAGAGAGCACTCTGCTCTTCCAAGAAATGTATATATATGACTTAGTTTTTATCAAACTAGGATAATAGTCTTTCTCTTCTCAACTGAATGTAATCCTTTTCCTATTAATATACTGGAACTACCGCCAGAGAGTTTCAATGACAAACTACTGTTATCTGTTATTGAAAGTATATCAGTTTTCCTGCAAATAAAATAGCAGTAACTGTACATACCTGCACTGTCACCCGTGGCTTCCGGACCTTCTCCAGTCTGGAGAAGATTATTCCTTGTCGCTTGTTTTCCACCCAGCCACGAGATTAATCGATGAAGACTAATCTCCCCCAAGCTCATTTGCCAGGCCTCTGCCCTCAGCAAACTGTCACGCACTTTCTGTGCCTGTGCTATCTGGTCCTCACCAGACTTAGCACCTCCTTTCTGTTTCTGCCTTTTCTGCTATATTTCCTTTTTTTTCTCGTCTGTTCCTTAACAGCCCGGGACTTTCCTTTCCATATTTCTATGGAAGGATAGGAAAACAGTTAGGGTTTTGCCCCCTTCTTGGCAACTGTTTATTGATATATATTTATACATATGTATTTAAAATAAAATCAATCTAGCAGAAAAGAAAATAACTTCTTCATCAAAGTTACTATATGTAATTAACTCAATTCAGTTTCAGTTTGGAATTAATAATATTTTCACCATTATAAAGAAGTAATAATCCCTGTTCCACATTTTACCTACAATGGTAAAAACAGAGAATTTATTCACATAGTTATCCGGTCATCACAATAATACTTTCTATGAGGAAGTTATCCTTCTTTCTTGCCAGTTAATAAGCAGTTGCTAACAGGGAAAAAACCCTAACTGTTTTCCCATTTTTCCTTAGAAAAGGAAAAGGAAAAGACCCGGGTTGTTGATGAACAAACGGGGAAAGAAGGAAAGAGAAGAGAAAGGAAAGAGTGCTAAGTCTGGTAAGGACCAGATAGCACAGGCACAAGTTGTGTAATATCTTTTTGCTGAAGACGGTGGTCTGGAAAAAGAGCTTGGGGGGAGATTCAGTCTGGTGGACTGAATCTCATGGTTGGGAGGAGAACAAGCGATACAGTAAGTTCCTCCATGCTCGAGAGGGACGAGATATTGTGACAATATTAGTACAGGTAAGTACAGTTAAATTAATACGATTAATTGTTATAGTCTAAGATTCATTCTGGTTATAGAAACATTAATCGAATTGTAAATCAGATTATAGAATGAACAGAAAGACAATTTCAACCTGTTAAAAGAGATAAGTATTTAATGCTAGAACGCAGGAATGAAATCATAAATACAGTAAAACTCATTAAAATCGCTAAACTGTAACCGAGTAGGAGTGTTGTACGAGCTCGGTCGTTTCTAAACAAAAGCAGAGAATCAAGAAAATTGTTTATCGTTTGTGTATCCTTACGAAATGATATATATCTTACAACTACAATGTATATAACAGCAGTACATTGACACAATAATAAGCAGGAAGTCGGAACAATATGCGAAGACAGTACTGTAATCACAGCATATTAAGACGTATATTATCCGCACAAATTAATCAACCAACCGAAATATCGATGGAGCGATTAGCCATAATTACCTGTTCTCAAGAAAAGATAGAACATGGGAATCAACAGTAATGAGTAATGTAACCCGTAAACCGTCCAAACCCTCATGAGGGTTAAGGCTATGCGGGGTAACGATAATGAAGCACGAACCAGTAAATAAAATAGATCTTATAATGATTTGAGGAAAGACAGAGGTAATACATTTCTTATTAAATCAATTACCTAAAGTGACAAGTAATTTACACAACCGAGTTATACCTCTCTTATATACAAAAAGGGAAAATCACAGTTATTCTATCAAACGAGACCCATGGGGAGTCAGGACGGTCCAGGCACGCCATAAGTCTGGTGCCGAGACCATCCAAGGGTCACAATCTAAATACCCTATACATTAAATGATAGCAAATAACGAAATAACAAATGTGCCTATTGAAGCGCACAACGATGTCATAGCAGATAATAACAACATAAATCCCAGAAATTAAGTGTCGCGGATTTATGGATATGGCCAAATGAAACATAGCACATTCCAGAACTGAAGGAAATCGAATATCATATTATATACTGAATGTCAAATACAAGCGTTCATACATATAACAGTGACAAAATAATATATATAAACTACATGTGCGCGGCATGGCCTGCCGAGCCAATAAATTGGTAAGGCAATAAACAAAATCCTCTCGGTAGGAGCTCAGAATGTCATTCTGGGATTTAACACAAATACTACATTAAACATTAGAAACTTCTGAGTTCAGTCCAGGCGTGGAAATACCGCTGGCCACAAAGACCTTCGAGACCAGAACCCTGGCTCCAAGCTATGGGGTCACCTCAGACAGGCATAGATCACAGGAAAACATCTTCCCATCAGGAAGTAGTATAATTACCTGACAGGAAAAGGGGAAGAGTCATTATTCATCTAACAATAAACATTCTTTTAACCCTAAAGCAGGTTTGCGGACTCACCTGTGGATTCTGCGCGCAAAGCCAAAATGAAGTTGGCGGAACGCCCATCGAATCCCTGATAACAGAGTCGCGAGAGTAAAGAAATTAGTGATAAACACAATTTATAAAACCCTGAGATAAACCTTATTTAATAATGGTGCAAGGAAAACGAAAAATACCTGTTAAAGTTAATGATGCAAAGGAAAGCGAATGCTACCTGTTTAAGTTTTGCAGGAGCGAGAAACCACAGGTATTCGCTGTGTCCGGGTGCAGCAGTAACCAGGGTTTCACATCGAAACCGATTACAGGAATGGAAGGCAGGCGACCAGAGCCGGATGGAAAACAACCGCGGAAAGAATGAGTCAAAAAGCATATAACATGAAACCCTAAAACCTTTGACAGCTGGCCCGTAATCTCCAACCGTTCGATTAAGAACGAAGAACCTCTGTCGTGGATCTTATCAGTGATCCCGAGATGGCTGCCTACAACATTAATGGCATTCACTGCAGTCCAGAAACCGTAAGTCCAGACGGGTGGAATAATCCCGAGATGACCCAGCTGTCGCCTTCTCCGCCAAGGAAAGGATATGACTTTATTGCTAGATGTCCGGTGGCTGCGTGGGAATGATAGCAGCATTGATCCCTACGCCACATTCAATGGCAAGGGTCATACATGACCATTAGAACAATAAACTATGCAATCGTGGAGAATTATTAACACCTGATAACCTTGTTTATAATGTCAACTATATAACAAATGATCGATCATCGTGTGGGATTGAGGAATTCCACAGTCGATAGACTATTGTATGGGGTGTAGTAATTAATGTTATTTATATGTATAGTGGTAAGTCGTAATAGCTGAAATTATTAACTTATCCACTTCCTTCTATGCATGAAATTAACAATTGATATTTTTATTTTATCCTGGTTTGGGTAAGTATTATTTAGGTACATGACATGTGGTATCAGAGCCCAGTTACAGAACTGAGGCCTCTGGGTAAGGACAGATGAATTCATGGAGACAAATTTTTATTTTTTTTTAATTTTACGGATCTTCTTTATCATTACCCATTCACCTTGTTTGAATGAAGTACAGGATCATAAAGTTTCAGAAGCTACAACATGAGGAGAACAGATAACACAACTCGACGACCTATGATGGGACGACCTGGCCCCGAACATAATCCTGAACTGTGGGTGCAGCTTGGGGAAGAGGCCAGGGTTACAAATCAAGCCATCCTGGAAACAGTACAGGAACTTAAAAATGAGATGGCAAGGCTACGGGAAGACAATGCCAGACTTAGAATGGAACAAGAAAGGATCCTGAAGAGTCTGTCTGATCGACAGAATCAACCACCAATTAATCCTAGCACTGAACAGCCAAGGATGTCTGAAGAACAGAACCATCATATACCCCTTGAAGGATCAGAGGAACAAGAGGAATGTTCCGATAATGTAATTGAACAACAAACTTCAAAAAGGAAAAGGGTGGAGCTACAAGGGGAGTTTCACAAAATTAAGCCACCCCATTTTGACGGGGAACAAGAAGAAGCAGCTGAGGCATGGCTAATCAATATGAATAAGTATTTTCAGCTTTACGAATATGACCACAATCTTAAGGCACGATTGGCTATCTTTCAGCTACAGGGAAAGGCCACCTTATGGTGGGAAGAAGTAAAAATAGTAAAAGGAGTTACTGAACAAACTATTACTTGGGATAGCTTTCAAAGATATTTTAAAGAAAGGTATTTAACTGAACGCTTCTACGATGAAAAAGCAAGAGAGTTCCATGATCTGCGTTTGGGGCAGCAGACTATGGACGAATTTATCACCCGTTTTACTTCCTTACTCCGCTATGTGCCATACATAAGGGAAGAAAAAGCAAAAGTACAAAGATTTGTTAGAAGCTTACCGCCCTACATGCAAGAGAGGATTGAATTTGATAATCCAAAATCGATGGATGAGGTAATCCGTAAAGCCAGAATCTGTTATCAGCAGAGCAAGCAAAAAGGGGAAGTTGCTGGTCGAAAATGGAATGAGAAAAAGGGCTTTAAGTCAGTAGGATACAACAATGGAAATCGTAATAGTGGAAGTAAAGGAAATGGTAAGGGACAAAATAGCAGAACCACAACAAGAACCACATCCAAATTTAGACCTACTAATGAGTCTAAAATCAGTGAACAGCATGCACGATTGGACAACGAAGGTACAGTAAGACCCCCGGTGCAATGCTGGGGTTGCGGAGGACCCCATTACATCAAAAACTGTCCACCACGAAAAGGGACTGAACAATTATCTCAAATTCACGAAGCCTCAACAGTCGGCGAGATAGGACGCAGTGTACCCAGGATTAATGCGGCCTTGGAAGACCGTCAGGCGGAGTATCAGCCAACCATGGTCGAATTCGAAGGTAACATTTTAAACCTTACTGTCTCTGTTTTAATTGACCCTGGGGCTACACTAAGTTATGTAAGCCCAAAGGTGGTAGAATGTTGTAATTTACAGTCTGTTAAGTTTAAAAACCCATGGCTGGTACAGTTAGCTACAGGAGCCAAAAGACGAGTGACAGCAAAAATTAAGGACTGTTCTTTCACTATAGCAGGACAGCCAGTAACGGCTGATTTAAACGTACTTCCCCTGGGCTCCTATGATATTCTAATTGGCATGGATTGGCTGGAAAAGCACTGGTCGTTAGTAGATTGTAAAACTAAAGTTATTTACTTTAGAGATCAGCATGGAAACAGGAAAGAAATGCAAGGAATCAAACAACTGGTGCAAGTTCGACCAATAACAGCAAACCAGCTCGTAAAATGTATTCGAAAAGGGTGCCAGGTCTATGCCATTCAGGTGGGTTATGCAAATTCTAAAGATAAAAGAGTTGTTCTGAATAATATCCCTGTGATTCAGGAATTCGCAGATGTATTTCCAGAAGAAATTCCTGGGCTACCACCGAGAAGAAACATAGATATTACCATTGAATTGGTTCCAGGAGCAGCACCAGTGTCACGGGCACCCTATAGAATGAGTGTACCCGAACTGACGGAATTAAAAATGCAGTTGCAGGAATTACTATATAAAGATTATATACGTCCTAGTGTGTCCCCATGGGGAGCCCCAGTGTTATTTGTCAAGAAAAAGGACGGAACTCTCTGGATGTGTATAGATTATCGACAGTTAAATAAGTTGACCATTAAGAATAAATATCCTCTACCTCGGATCGATGAATTATTCGATCAAGTAAAAGGTGTGACGGTGTTCTCTAAAATCGATCTGCGATCAGGTTACCACCAGATCCGAATCAAAGAAGAAGATATCGCTAAAACAACTTTTAGAACAAGATATGGTCATTATGAGTTTGTGGTGTTGCCGTTCGGGTTGACCAACGCCCCTGCAACTTTCATGTGTTTAATGAACAATATTTTCCATCGTTATTTGGACAGATTTGTGCTGGTATTTATTGACGATATACTAATATACTCTCGCACAATGGAAGAACATCATGAACATCTTAGGATAGTGTTACAGACACTTCGAGAACATTAGCTATACGCAAAGTTTAGTAAGTGTGATTTCTTTAAAGAAGAAATCCAATACTTGGGTCATGTAATTACTAAAGATGGGATCGCAATAGACCCGGAAAAGATAAAGGCCATAATGGAGTCGCCTGTACCGAAAGATGTGGCAGATGTTCGATCCTTTATGGGGTTGGCCGGTTATTATAGGAGGTTTGTAGAAGGCTTTTCTAGAGTGGCATATCATATTACCTCATTGCAGAAAAAGGGAAAAGCATTTCATTGGACCACAAATTGTCAGAAACGTTTTGAACGATTAAAACATCTACTCACTACGGCACCTATTTTGAGTATAGCCGATCCTGAAAAAGATTACGTAGTATGTACGGATGCAAGCAAAGGAGTAGGTGGAGTCCTGATGCAGGAAGGCAAAGTGATTGCATACGAGTCTCGAAAATTAAAAGAGCATGAGCAGAAATACTCTGCTTATGATTTGGAATTGGCTGCTGTCATCCATGCCTTAAAAATGTGGCGGCATTACTTGGTGGGTAGAAAATTCTTGCTGCTTACCGATCATCATAGTTTAACCAACTATTTCAGCCAGCCCACCTTAAATGCTAGGCAAGCACGGTGGGTAGATTTTTTAAGTGGCTTTGATTTCGAGATTAAACATCTGCAAGGAAAAGAAAATCGGGTAGCAGATGCTTTAAGTCGGAAAGTACAACATTTATATGAAATTTCTATTAGTGGATGGAAGAATCCCTTCTTGTAGAAGGTGAAGGAAGCCTCAGATCGAGATAATGAATATCAACAGCTAAAGCTGCAAATACAACAATCCGTCAATACGGTAGACCAACAAGAATATGAGGTAGATGATGCTGGAATGATATATTTGAAACGAAGATTATACATACCAAACCAAGACCAAATTAAAAATCTGATTATGGATGAATTTCATATCAGCCATTATGCGGGCCACCCAGGATACCAAAAAATGATTACCGCAATCCGAAAGGAGTACTTCTGGCCATGAATGAAGAAGGACATTGCCGAGTACTTGGCACGATGTTTAGAATGCCAGCAGATTAAAGCAGAGCACCAGCATCCAGCAGGACTGCTCCAACCATTACCGATTCCAGAATGGAAGTGGGAAGTCATTTCCATGGATTTTATCACAGGTTTGCCTAAGACAAAAAGAAACAACGATTCTATTATGGTGGTAGTAGACAAGTTAAGTAAAGCTGCACATTTTATACCTGTACAATCCACATACAAAGCTGTACAGATTGCTCATATTTTTATGCAGCATATATTTAAGTTACACGGACTTCCAAAAACGATAATTTCCGATCGTGATGTGAAGTTCACATCAGCCTTATAGAGAACACTATTCGCTGATTTAGGAACCCAACTAAATTTTAGCACAGCATACCATCCTCAAACTGATGGTCAAACAGAACGAGTGAACCAAGTGGTGGAAGACATGTTGAGAGCTTATGTTATGCAACAACACACGCTGTGGGAGGAATATTTACATCTGGTGGAATTTGCATATAACAATGGGTATCATACCTCTACGCAAATGAGTCCATTTGAAGTCATGTATGGTCGAAAATGCCGTACACCCTCTAGCTGGGGAGGACCCGAAGATAAATTGAGTCTAGGACCTGAGATGCTTAAGGAAATGGAAGACATGGCAAAAAGAGTGCGCGTTAATCTGAGAGCTGCTCAAGATAGACAAAAAAATTTCGCGGATCGGAAAAGAAGGTTCAAGGAGTATCAAGTTGGAGACCACGTCTATATCAGAATTCAAGCTAAAAGGAGTACTTTACAGTGGAGTGGCTGTGCCAAATTGGCACCCCGATACTGTGGACCCTTTCAAGTCTTGGCCAGGATTGGGGCGGTGGCTTACGAGCTTGCCTTGCCAAGTCACATTCGGGTCCACAATGTGTTCCATGTCTCAGTTCTAAAGAAATATGTCTATGACCCTAAGTATGTAATCCGTTGCCAAGATATTCAGGTCGAACCGGAAGGAGAGGTTCTGGTCGAACCTCTGAAAATCCTTGACCGGAGAGAAGTGCAGCTGCAGAAACGAGTTATTACCCAAGTTAAGATACAATGGCGACATTATGGACCTGAGGAGGCCACTTGGGAGGATGAAGAACTAATGAGGAAAACTTATCCAGCTTTGTTTATGACTGGAAGACACCGAGACGGTGTCCAATCTCAGGGGGAGGAGATGTAATGACCGGATAATTGCGGGAATAAATCTTCTGTTTTACCATTGTAAGTAAATATGGGACAGAGATTATTATTTTGTTGTGAAAAATGATTTGAATATTATTAATTCAAAATGAAAATACAAATTGAGTAATTACACATAATACTTTCTATGAGGAAGTTATCCTTCTTTCTTTCCAGTTAATAAGCAGTTGCTAACAGGGAAAAAACCCTAACTGTTTTCCCATTTTTCCTTAGAAAAGGAAAAGGAAAAGACCCGGGTTGTTGATGAACAAACGGGGAAAGAAGACAAGAGAAGAGAAAGGAAAGAGTGCTAAGTCTGGTAAGGACCAGATAGCACAGGCACAAGTTGTGTAATATCTTTTTGCTGAAGACAGTGGTCTGGCAAAAGAGCTTGGGGGGAGATTCAGTCTCGTGGACTGAATCTCATGGTTGGGAGGAGAACAAGCGATACAGTAAGTTCCTCCATGCTGGAGAGGGACGAGAGATTGTGACAATATTAGTACAGGTAAGTACAGTTAAATTAATATAGTTAATTGTTATAGTCTAAGATTCATTCTGGTTATAGAAACATTAATCGAATTGTAAATCAGATTATAGAATGAACAGAAAGACAATTTCAGCCTGTTAAAAGAGATAAGTATTTAATGCTAGAACGCAGGAATGAAATCAGAAATACAGTAAAACTCATTAAAGTCGCTAAACTGTAACCAAGTAGGAGTGCTGTACGAGCTCGGTCGTTTCTAAACAAAAGCAGAGAATCAAGAAAACTGTTTATCGTTTGTATATCCTTACGAAATGATATATATCTTACAACTACAATGTATATAACAGCAGTACATTGACACAATAATAAGCAGGAAGTCGGAACAATATGCGAAGACAGTACTGTAATCACAACATATTAAGACGTATATTATCCGCACAAATTAATCAACCAACCGAAATATCGATGGAGTGATTAGCCATAATTACCTGTTCTCAAGAAAAGACAGAACATGGGAATCAACAGTAATGAGTAACGTAACCCGTAAACCGTCCAAACCCTTGTGAGGGTTAAGACTATGCGGGGTAACGATAATGAAGCACGAACCAGTAAATAAAATAGATCTTATAATGATTTCAGGAAAGACGGAGGTAATACATTTCTTATTAAATCAATTACCTAAAGTGACAAGTAATTTCCACAATCGAGTTATACCTCTCTTATATACAAAAAGGGAAAATCACAGTTATTCTATCAAACGAGACCCATGGGGAGTCAGGACGGTCCAGGCACGCCGTAAGTCCGGCGCCGAGACCATCCAAGGGTCACAATCTAAATACCTTGTACATTAAATGATAGCAAATAACGAAATAACAAATGTGCCTATTGAAGCGCACAGCGATGTCATAACAGATAATAACAACATAAATCCCAGAAATTAAGTGTCGCGGATTTATGGATATGGCCAAATGAAACATAGCACATTCCAGAACTGAAGGAAATCGAATATCATATTATATACTGAATGTCAAATACAACCATTCATACATATAACAGTGACAAAATAATATATATAAACTACATGTGCGCGGCATGGCTTGCCGAGCCAGTAAATTGGTAAGGAAATAAACAAAATCCTCTTGGTAGGAGCTGAGAATGTCATTATGGGATTTAACACAAATACTACATTAAACATTAGAAACTTTTGACTTCAGTCCAGGCGCGGAAATACCGCTGGCCACAAGGACCTTCGAGACCAGAACCCTGGCTCCAAGCTATGGGGTCGCCTCAGAGAGGCATAGATCACAGGAAAACATGTTCCCATCAGGAAGTAGTATAATTACCTAACAGGAAAAGGGGAAGAGTCATTATTCATCTAACAATAAACATTCTTTTAACCCTAAAGCAGGTTCGCGGACTCACCTGTGGATTCTGCGTGCAAAGCCGAAATGAAGTTGGCAGAAAGCCCATCGAATCCCTGATAACAGAGTCGCCAGAGTAAAGAAATTAGTGATAAACACAATTTATAAAACCCTGAGATAAACCTTATTTAATAATGGTGCAAGGAAAACGAAAAATACCTCTTAAAGTTAATGATGCAATGGAAAACGATTGCTACCTGTTTAAGTTCTGCAGGAGCGAGAAACCACAGGTATTCGCCGTGTCCGGGTGCAGCAGTAACCAGGGTTTCACATCGAAACCGACTACACGAATGGAAGGCACCCGACCAGAGCCGGATGGAAAACAACCGTGGAAAGAATGAGTCAAAAAGCATATAACATGAAACCCTAAAACCTTTGACAGCTCGCCCGTAATCTCCAACCGTTCGATTAAGAACGAAGAACCTCTGCCGTGGATCTTATCAGCGATCTCGAGATGGCTGCCTGCAACATTAATGGCATTCACTGCAGTCCAGAAATCGTAAGTCCAGACGGGTGGAATAATCCCGAGATGACCCAGCTGTCGCCTTCTCCGCCAAGGAAAGGATATGACTTTATTGCTAGATGTCTGGTGACTGCGTGGGAATGATAGCAGCATTGATCCCTACCCCACATTCAATGGCAAGGGTCATACATGACCATTAGAACAATAAACTATGCAATCGCGGAGAATTATTAACCCCTGATAACCCTGTTTATAAAGCAGTGACACAGAGAGATCATGGCAGGGGACAGACTGAGTGCATTGCATGATTCTCTTCTCTGCTCTCATATTCTCTCGAAACTTCCTTTAAGAGATGCAGTACGATGCTCAATTCTTTCACGCAGATGGCGATCAATCTGGACTTTGTTACCCCATCTCAGGTTTTTGAATGCCGACGTCACTGAAAAAGTAATTGATAACATGATGTGTTTTCATCACGGAGATCTTGAAAGTTTGGAAATTTCAGTAAGCTATTGGTATTTGAGATACGGAAATTGGTCACCGAATGGCGAGTTAATACGCAAATCGGTTTTGGCTGCATCTGTAAAGAGAGTGAAACAAATTACTTTGAATCTTCCAATTTCTCTGCACATTCCAACTTCTCTGTTTTCCTGCGACTGCCTCACTTATTTGGACCTCACGCGTTTTGAATTTAAATTACCTTCATACTTTTCTGGTTTCAGATACCTTAGAACCTGTTTTCTAACTGATGTCCATATTATTGATGATATGCTTGAGCAGCTTGCAGCAAAATGCCCTCTTCTTGAAAAATTGAGGGTTCTATCGTGTTCTATGCGCCTGAACAATTTGAAAATTTCTGCTCCGTCTCTCAAGTATTTTAATTTTTCAGGAAATCGCCATGAAAAGTCATTGACACTGACAGTGAATTGTCCAAAGTTGCCGATTGTAACAATTCATAACTGTCCCTCAACGTTGAAATTGGAGCTAAATTCTTGCCGAGAACTGCATTTTTCCACAACAGAGCTTCATGTACTTAAAGGTCTTTCTAGCAAGAGCTCTGTGAAAAAAATTACCCTTCGTGGGTTGAGTACTCACGTGCCTTCTCTCGCAGTACTTAGCCATTTTTCCAATCTTGAAGAACTCTCCTTAGAAAGCGATTCTTTTGAGGTTAGTAAATCCCCGGTTTTTTTCTTTTAAGTTAAATGTTTCGAACATCTTGGTTTTTATATAGATGAGATTTATAGGCAATTTTTTCATGGCAAAACAGGGAGCAAATCCCGCGACAGGAAGCTTGACCCTTCCGCTAATGACAAACCTCAAGAATGTGCATATAAGGGTTTCATGGTTGGACGAGGAAATTTGCTTTGATCGGCTGCCTTCTGAGAAATGCTCCTTCTCTGCAGACAATGACGGTTACTTTATGAGGAGAGGAGTTCTTCAGATGAAGAAGCTACAACTTCTACTTCAGATGATGATGAAGATACAATTTCTTCAGATGATGATGAAGAAGATACAACTTATTCAGATGATGATTAGGGTACAGCGTGCTGAAAACATCTTCCAAATAGATTAAATTAGCATCTCTTATACTTTTGAAAGCTTTCTTACGATCATTAAGCTGTTATTTTGGTCCTTTACACTGACCGTAAAAACCAGGTGCAACATTAAGTTAATCTTTTATCATGTTCAATACAATTACAAATTTAACAGTATGGATATGTGCCCTTCAGCCAGTTTCTTCAGTTTATATCATTTATCTAGTTTTTCCATATATCATTTATATGGAAGAGGTTGGTTTATTTATGCCATTTTGTATTCGGAATCTTGAAATAAAGGTGTTTTCCCCTCATTTTATTTTCTATGTACAGATGGTCATTGTTCAGTACCTTATTCTTGCTGGGTAGCTTAAACCTGAATCATTTTTTAGGGAAAATCTTCAAAGCTTTGAACATATCAGTGAACAACGGGCTGGGTAGCTTTTTTGTCCTGTTGTTAAGACTTGAATATATTGAGGCATATTTTAGGCACTCTGTTGCTTTCTATCATGAAAGTTACACTTTTTTATCATTTTTAATTTGAAAGTTGCAACTGCTGACATGGTTAGGAAATGCATTCATTCTAACAATTAAATAGAGAAATAAGGTCATAGAAATTATGCTCAATGTCATATTATAATTGGAATTTACTTACAGTAACTAAAATGCCATGTTATGTTATGTTATGTTAGGTTGATCCTTGAAAAATATCTACATTTGTGTAATGTACATTGTGGGTGTGACAATGAGAAGAGTTCTAGAAATATTTGTTCTAATTTTCTTTATAACATCAATGCTTATATGATAGTTTTACTCACAATCTTTGGTATTGATGCTTCATGTTAGGTTGATATTTGCATTTGTGTAATGTACATTGTGGGTGTGACAATGAGAAGAGTTCTAGAAATATTTGTTCTATTTTTATTTATAACATTGATGTTTATATGATATATATATTTTTTAATATTGTTGACACTTTTTTAATGGCTTTGCATATTTTATTTATCATTATGAAACATCATTTCAAAAGAAACTTGCCTAAGTAAAGAACATCATGATGAATGTACACATAAACAAAACAAAAAACAAAAAAGTTATGAGAGTCAAGAACAATATTTATTTCAATTACTTACTCTTTACACAGTGAATTTTAGGTTAAATATTTTTTTAACTATTGGAAATACTAAAAGGGCGTGAATTAATATTACTCTTCAATTAATTGATTTGAACTTCACAAAGCGTTAATTATTATTAGTATTAAATCAAAAACATTGTTCAACATTGTTCGACAATGCACAACATCCAAGACAACACACAAGATATTTTAAGTTGAAACCCTTATAGGAGAAAAACCACTAAACACTTCTTAATATAGGTCTTTAAAATTTACATCAATAGGAAGCTCCAACTTTTAAGATTTTCAACATCAACAGAAGGAGGTTCTAACCCCCTGGTTTACAGGCTCCAACTTGAAGGAGCCGCCAACCTGAAGGAACCTCCAACTTTTTGGTTTACCAACTCCAACTAGAAGGACACTCCAACACCCTGTTTTACCAGCACCAACTAGAAGGGTGCTCCAACGCCTTGTTTTACCAGCACCAACTAGAAGGACGCTCCAATGCCCTATATTACTAGCTCCAACTAGAAGGACACTCCAACACCTTGGTTTACTAGCTCCAACTAAAAGGACGCTCCAACACCCTTGCTTTATCAACTCCGACTGAAAGGATGATCCAACACCATGTATTGACTCCAATATTCCCTAGCATCACCCTCTAGCCCTGAAATGTTCTCACGCTCCAACCTAAAAGATGACTCCAATCTCTCTCCTTACACCACCTTGCCACCTTGCTCGACAAGTTGCCACTTTCCCTGAAGGCTCCAACTTTTAGTTCACAATTTTCAAATTGGATCCACATGTGCTCAACAAAACAAATAAAATCAAAATAATTTGTTGGCTTTGTCTATTTGCAATATTGGCATAAGGTTGTCAGCAACAATAACAACTTCCTCTGGTCAAAGTATCAAACCCTAGTAGCATATATAAAATTTGTCAAGCCCATTGTCACAATCAATTCTACTTTTGCTCATCATCATAACCAAAACCTAACTAGACAATGTAGCAATACCCAAAGCTATCTTCTTGGTAGACCTCAACAATTCTTCAATGACATTGAGATGTCAACAATACGAACTACTCATCAAGCTATCAAATCCTAATAGTAACATAAACTTTATCTGGAGATAGTGACACTTCCAATAGCATCAATAACAATAACTTTGCTTGCTTAACACATCTCAACAAATTCTGTCAAACCGTAACTCAACAAAAGCATGTCAAACATGCATCAATGCCAAACTTCTCTTAGACATATTCAACTACAATTGCGCTCAACTAGTACGAAAACCTAGGCAACAATAATGAGCAGCATCATATCAAAACCCTAATTTCTTCTAGACAGTCATATGACCAACAATGATACAAAAATTCATCAATTTCTCAATACTTAATCAAATATCAACAATGGCATATGATGATGGCAATAGTCAACAAGAAAGCTTCACTACCCGTGTGTTCAATCAATACAAAGTAAACCCTTTGGAATACTGATGTAGGCTTCAGTTATGCAATAGCGAGTCAACCTTCCTTGACCCTCAAGTCTGATGATGTTCCACTGTAGTCTCCGAAGATGTCCTTGAGGGATTTCAAAACTTCTGATGTAATGTCTAAAGATGCCCTAAATATTGCACAACCCTTACAATTGTTGAACATGCATCATAAAGAGAGGTTATATGTAGTGCCAAAATATTTCCATAATTCAGTGATGTTATAAAAAAAGGACCCATAAGCTTCACAAATATGTGCATATCAAAATGCTTCAGATATTGAACTCGTATATTTATCCATGAACACAATAGGGCTCAGAAAAGCCAACAAATATTGTCTTTGAATAGATTCGGATTGGGTCTACTCGACATATCGTAATATACTTTAGGATAATGTCATATAGATCTATTACAACTAGCTCACACAGAGGGACAAACTTTGAATCGAGCCTTACCTCTATCCACAAAACTGCTACAAAATGGGTGAGATAAGCCTGAGTTACATTAGTAATTGGGTTGAAACACCACCTCATATTTTCCCAAGAAAATGATGAGAATACTCTAGTTAAAATTTCTCTCGAATTAGCCTAGGATTGCCTTAGGAATGGAATTTTGATATCGGTATTTGCAAATCCCTAGCCAAAACATACCTCAAAGAATAGTTCACATTGAGTAATAGAGGTGCTTTAAAAAATTTCAAACAAGAACATCGAGACCGCCTAGATTTTGTTTCAGTTTAATCACAGTAGTTCATGATTAACCCTTAATCAGAACCTCAAATGAGCTTACAAGATTTGTGCTCTTGATTTGTTTTAAGAGGTGAGTAGGTATCAATCTTGTGCAAAAAATGCCACTGATTTGTGCTTCAAAAGGAATGAAAAAACTTGGAAGGACTTGCCTGAAACTCACTCTATATTTGTCCATAGAAGGCCAAGATCCCAAAACAAATGTTCAACCAATAATCCTCACAAACTTGTTTGGAACCCCCCCTTACAATAACACATTTAATTCTACCTTGAGGCGGGTCAAGAATGGCCTCAAGAGCTACATATTTTTCTCAACTAGTTCAATGAAAAGAGGGCCGAAATAGATGCATGGAACAAACCTTAATGTCCCTGAGTTGATCCAAAAAAATTTGATGAAATATCTCCAATATTAGCCCATGAAAGTATCTCAATTTTGTCTGAAACGAGGAGGTCGAATAGCCTCAGATAGACCCTGGTGTCCTAGCAATAACCATGATCTAAGCAAAAAGAAATAAATCAAACCAAACTTCAAATTTTGACCACTCTTAGGATTTGGTGTTTCTCCAAAAGGTCGCGAATAGTCACAGAACTAGATCGCTTTAGATCAACGTTAATTCATACCTTTAGGGAGGAAACATGCCTCTATTTATAGATGGGAATCAATGGATTATAAATGGAGCCGACATGCACATTTGGAAGGATCCTACCTATGGAAATAATTTCAAATTTTAGTTTTGGAGTTAAGAAAAAATATTATAGAACGTTGACATGATCTTTTTAGGAGGTCGACTTAAAAAATTCTTAAGACCAACTTCAACTTTATCAATTTTAATTAATCCATTTTTTAAGGCCCGTCGTTACTCAAACTTTGGAACTCATTTTTCAATGAAAAATTCCATTTTTCTTGCAACCAAAATTCCATTGTCCTTGCAACAACCGTGGTGAAAATTCCATGTAAAAATATATAAGGCCATAGTGATGGGATTGGTATTCCAAGATGAATTCTCGGGGAAACATCTTAGTGGGTGTTGATGTTCATTATGGCTAAGGAAATTGGCAAAGGCAATGGCTAAGGCTTTGGAAAGGAAAAGGGACATTAATTGGCATTTTATTTATGAAAATAATGGAAATTAGGAAAAAAGGAAGGTCAAAGGTCAAAGGTTACATGTGAGGATGAAAATGAAGGAAAATAATGGAAAATGAAGAAAATAGAAGCCTCATTACTAAAAAGGCTGATGAGGATCGATGGGAAAGACTTGGTCAGTTCAGTGTTGGAGCTCTCTCATTATTCTTTCTCTCTCTCTCATACTCTTGGAGGCTTAGAGTTTTCTTGGATCACTCTTGGAGGGTGTGGCATACTTGGATTCTTGGAGCAAGAAGGCAAAGGAAGAGCAGGAATGCGTAAGAGGGCATCGAGATCAGAAATGACATCAAATTTGCTTGAAGGTACCGAGTTGCATGTATGTTTTCCTCAATAGTTTTGGCATGCATAGCACATTCATGTGGTTTCTTGGCTATGATCTTTCATTGGCATGGAGGATGGTCAGGATTGAAAGTGGATTTCCTAGCCTTTCCATTTCTTGGATACCCATGGAGTTTGTGGGTTTATTTCCTTGTTTTATTTCGGTTGGTTCTCATGTTTCCTTAGCTTGGGTTGAGTTATTAGTCCTAGAAGCCCTGTAACATCTTGGGTTGAGTTACTAGTCCTGGAATCATTGGTTGGAATCCCTCGATGAGTTAAGTCACTAGTCCTGGAAGCCCTGGTTGGACAAATGCTCTAGAAGACATGTATAAGATGCGGGTTGAGTTACTAGTCCTAGAAGCCTTGGTTCAACAAATTATCTAGAAGCTTTGGAAGGCTTGGATGGAGACCAATATGATGATGGTTTTGTGATGTTCGACTGTGAGGTGGAATAACTACTTGATGGATTGGGGTGGATGGCCTCTAGAAGGCCTGGATGAGTTTGATTGAAGTGTTCTATGAGATCCCACATTCATGTTTGGAATATGGCATGAAGGTGAATGACTGAAGAGAGATTTGGCTCAACCATTCTATGGTTGGGTGGAATGTCGAAGTCCCATCTCAGGTTTGGATTTTGCATCATTAATGAAAGTTTATTTCTTCTTTTCTTTATATGAGAATTTTTATGGATTATATGTGGTTTATATGGTTGTGATTTCATGGATAATTCTATCCCTATTATGTTGGTTATTTATATGTTTTATGGTAGCATCTATGTATGGATCTCATCATGTTTCTACTTGTATATGAATGGATAATGTATCTGTGACCTAATAGATGATAATGCAACAAATGATATGAGGGAAAAATCATTCATAACATTCTCTATTAAGTATGAGATCCCTACACTTAATTATGTTGTTTACACGTGTAGGTTACATGTTGATGACATGTTTGACGAAATGCTTGTCATGACTAGTAGGGGTTTGATTAAAGTCTTGCTTAAATTATTGCTTTTGCACCATTTTTTGCCTTGTTCCTTGAATGATCTTAAGTTATCATTCCATTCTGGGAAGTGAACTGGGCTTTGGGCCCGAAAAAGTGGTTCAAATCCCAGGGATGTTGGCATAGAACTGGAAAATTGGGTCTTTGGATGCTAGCAAGCAAGCCTGTGAGAGTGACTCTGGGTTTCTAGATGTTGTCACGCCTATAGAATGAGAACGACTCAGGCTTAACTTGCCAAACGTTCATTGGGACCCAAGGGCAAGTTGTCTAAAGTGTTGGATTGGTTCCTAAGGGTCCTGAAGCTAATGTTGAATGTGTGTATGGTGTGTTTCTGTCGGTTCCACTTCCTTAATGTGACTTAGGACGTAAAATCATATCATAGTGGCCTCTCATCGCATGTTTACCCCGATTGGTTGGTTGCTTGGGTAGATGTGGGAGGAGGGTGTTACAATGTGGTATCGAAGCATGGTTGCACTCTCCTAGGTCTGTGTGTTGGTCATGCATTCGTGTTAGTTTCATATGTGTTCCTTATTCATGTAGTCCATGTTATTATTGCATTGCATGGTGTTGATCATGGTTTTAATGATGTCGCCATGTGAAAGTTGAAGGTGTTGTCGTGGAGTATGCCTTCATGTGTGTATGGTTGATTATGCATTGTTATGTACATAAGTGTTCACATGTTATAAAGTGCACTTGATGTGGTTGTTGTTGTCATGCATGAGGTCATGGTTTGTGTAGTTTGATATGGTCATGCATTGCTGACTAGAATCTAGATAGCATGATGTGTATATGGTTTCTTACTCATGTGTTATATGTCTATATTCAGCTGTTATACATGTATGGTATTGGTTATAGTTATGCATGAATAGTCGGTCAAACATGCCTTATGCAGTCATGGTATGAAATTTAGGTCATCATGGTGCTATTGGTATGTTATGATGCTAATGTGTTGGTTGAGATAAAGCAGAAGATGCAGATCACCATAATGAGGTTGCATCATTAGACTTTGGGATAAGAGGAGATCGTCATACAGGTATGTTTGGCATGCAGGTTTGTAAGTTAAGGATTGTTATATGCATTAGGGTTATATACATTAGGCTTGTGTACATGTATTTTGATGTTATGGTTGCATACATGATAAATGATATTTTATTAGTATAGTCATTTTCATATGTGTCGAATAGTCAAGAATGATAGTAACATGTGGTTGTATGCATTGCTATTGTTGTTTTATGTTAGAAAACTTGACGATCATGTTATATGTTGTTGGTCAGTTTGTTATAGGTTAACTTGTGGTTTCTATATGTTATTAAATTGATGATTAGGGTTATTTCATTTAAGATCTTGATGTTATATGTATTGTGCTAACCTGTATTGGCCTACGCAGATGGTTATGGTTACGATATTCAGGTATGAGATGACATATTTGTAATATGATGTTGTACTAATCTAGATTGACTTTGCATATTTGTGAATGATAACTGTGTATCAATTATGATATGAACATGTTAGTTAGTTACTATTATGGATATCATGATCTTATTTATGTTTATTTGATATATTGTGAAGTTATATTGTGCTAACTTAGGTTGATTGTGCAAACAATATAGCCTCCCCTGAGATACATTAAGGTATGCACTTGCTTATGGCGTCTACTTTGTGCTTGACTGTTTGATTATGACGTCTATTTGGTGTCTATTATGTCCTATAGTTGATTTATTTAATATGATATGTTTTCAAGTTGGTTGAATATTTGATGAATTGCATAATATGGGTATGTGTTCCAATGATCCTCTTTTAGATGATTGTACTAATACATATGTGTTGAGACATTTGATATGTACCTCAATGTAGTTGAGTGTTGTAGCATTATGTCTAATTACTATGAGTTGAATTTGGATTATGACATGGTTATTAATCTTGGTAAAAGTTAGTTTCAAATTGATATATATGATTGTCTTGATATTTGGAACATGTGGTTGACATGTGTGAAGAGTTGTAGGAAACATGCTTGGTATTAGCGTGACAAGGTGATAGTTGATGTGTTTACATAACTAATAGTTTGTTGATATGACAGTGAATAGTAAGCCTCGATTACAACAAGGTAAGAAGGTAAAAGAAAGGAACTCAACAAGAATTCCTCTGGCTATGTTTGGAAACCCTAATTCCAAATGAATGAGTGCTTGGCATACATGAAGTCTTCTTAACCTTGATTTTGTCTGACATCATGTGCATATGTGTTATAGTCATGAACATGTATTTGACAAGTATATTAGCTAGTCTTTCGTTATAGGTGGATACGTCAAAGGAATTGGAGTCCCTTGAGAGATGGTGTGGAAGTGTTCAATTGCAAGCAATGTGCTTGGCACAACAAGTAAGGTAATTGGTGTATTTGTATGTTTATTTATGCACTAATAGTTATGTGTTAATGACAATATGGTGCAGGGAGTTACATGGCAAGAGAGGTTGCCATGAAACCTTGAAGAAGGCTCTGGTTGAGTTTCCTTGGGAACCATGGGGATTGAGTCATGGTGTTTGTTGTCAGTCTTGTGCTTTTGGTCTTTTGTGATTTGTTGTGCTTCATTTGCTTTGTTTATGTCTAGTGTATGGCCGTACCATTTTGTTTGTAGAGTCGTGTTGTTATTGGTTTTCTTGGTCTTCTTCTTATTTGTTTCTTATCTTTCCTTTTATGTTTTGAGTGTCTTGGGAATTGTTTGGGAAAGAGGAAATTTGATGGAGGTCGGGGAGGTTTGAATGAAACACAACAGGTAATATAAGACACAGATGAAGCTCAGTGCATGAGTAAGCGCAACAGAAGGTAACACTATAACAGTCGGTTGGACTGGTTGGGCCCATTATGGTAAATGGAAAGTGGCAGTACAAACATGAGAAAGGTAACCAGAAAAGGTAAAGTAAATGGATCTGAGGTGATGAATTCCTTGGTTAAGTTGGGAACTATGGTTCTCAATGTTGTGAATGAATAAATGAAGGTCTGTTAACCTTGACCTTGATTTTAGGTAATTATGTTATGATCATGATTATGATGATGTTTATATATGAATATATGTATGTCTATATGTCTTGTCTGACAGGGTCATCATGGATCATGATTATTACGCTAATATTTATATGTAGATATATGTGTGTATGTATGTCATGTCTGATAGGACCATTATTGTTTTATACTAATGTTTATACATATGCAAGTATCTATGTATCCATTTCACTTCCTGACAGGGTTGTCAGGGATCATTCTTGTGGAAGAATGATTGCTTAAGCAGGCGAATGACATGACGAGGTTCCTGGTCTTATGAGCAATCAATTGAGAAGAGCAACCCTGAAAAATATATGAGGTCAGTATCATGTGGTTATGAGTTGATATTGTATACTTGTATTATGACTATGTTTATGTTATGACAAGTAATGCTGAAAGATACATCAGCGAAATGCAAACAGTGTGGTCTGTGGCTTGTTGGGACAAGCATGGATAAGATACTGGAAGCAAGGTTTCTTGACCATAGAGAAAATGTTCTTTTGGGTGTGAGGTACTATTATTGTGCGTATGTTGTATATGTTGTACATGTTTCATTTGTGAGGTTGTGTGCATGCGGTGTGGTTTATATATAGTGTATGTACATGTTTATGCAATGTTATGTACAAGGTGTTAGTATAGATAGTTTTTATGAATGTTGGATATTCAGTGCTATGTACAGATGATGCTATGTACATGTTGGATATGTAGTGCTATGCACAAGTTCTGCTGCATGCATGTTGTACATTGGTACTATGTACATATGGTGTGGTGTGCATGATTGTACAAATGGTGTTGTGTACATGTTGTACATGTTAATCTAGGTTGGAATTGATGTCAATAGTTGATCATTGATATAGTAGTGACTAGATGGAAAATATTCTTGAAGATGCCCGAAGCCTCTTGTTTAAGTTGATGAAGTGTCAATCATTCTTCTTGATGACATGTCTATGATAAAAGACTACATTATGACTTAGGTGGACTACACTTGGAAGACTTCCTATATGACATAAACATGATGACATGCCCTACCTCGAATGATTTTTATGATGACAAACCTCCAATAATGTTGAAGGAGACAAGGTGATGAAAAAGGAAATCAAGGACATGATGGTGTCCCTACATTGAATAAGGCAAGCATTATGATGAACCTACATTTAAGAAGCAAAGGACGCTATTATTAACGAAGGAATCACCATGAAGAAGCCCTACACTCCATTTCTACACTCATAAAGGATCAGTCACATTAAAAATATTTTTTTGCTACCTTAGAGGCAGAATTAATCCATAAGACCTACACCATCTTAGAGGTCATAATGTTTCCTTTCCAACAAGCTATTCTCATCCTGAAACTCCAAGTGGTTTAAAAGCTATGGATTTTATAATTTAATGGTGTAATTATGGTCACTGAGCCGACCTGAACATGTCAACACATGTCAGCTTGCATTTTGGACGTGGTTGTTTGTTTTAAGGACAAATAGGTATATAAATAAAGGTTCGTACCCTTTTTTTCCTTATAAAATTTTCAGTGAAGATCATCACAAGAATACATAACAACAAGAAGAGTTCACAACTCATGAACTAAGAAGGTCGAGGAGGAGAGTTTAAGTTAAATTTGTGATTGTGTTATCTTGAAGACCTCGGACCTGCGGAAGTGAAAACCTCAAAACCTTACCTATGAACTTGGATTGGTGATTAGTGTTGGAGAGTCACTGAAAGATTGTTGTGAAGGCCTCAGGCTCAGACCTGAGCATATCTATGACAAGAAAATAGTCGAACTAGATTAGAACCTCAGGCATAAGGGAAAGTCTACTATGGAGTGTGTTGGGTTGTGTTATATTCTTTCCACATAGTTAACAAGGGGTTTTAGGGGTACCCGTAACCCCACTTTATGGGGTCCGCGGCTGCGCCCCGGAAAATTTTGGTTTTGGACCCTATGTTAGGTTGGGCGGACCCACCTATGGTTTTGTGCATGATTTTCGCTCATGTTTTTTGGACGCGATGGTTTTTGGTCCATGGTATTGGATCGATGGTTTTTTTGTCCATGGTATTGGACGTGATGGTTTTTCGGTCCATGGTATTGGATGCTTCGGCATGTATAAATATGTATTGTAACATTGAAAGGAACATAATGGAAAATCAAGCTGGTAGTCTCGGTTTTGGATCCAGTGGGAATCTCTGTGTATATGTGTTTTATGTGTTATGCTCTCGCATTTTTATTTTTCATGTGATTTAGAATTCGTATGTAGGTAATTTCTGTACGGGGTTAAAACCTACAT
>APFE031524891.1:95262-108287 GCA_000404065.3 Pinus taeda
CGAGAATTTTTTTTTTGGACCCTATATTAGGTTGGGCGAACCTACCTATGGTTTTTGGTCCATGGTTTTGGACGCGATGGTTTTCGGTCCATGGTATTGGATGCCTCGGCATGTATAAATATGCATTGTAACATTGAAAGGAACATAATGAAAAATCACTCTGGTAGTCCCGGTTTTGGGATCCAGTGGGAAATCTTTGTGTATATGTGTTTTATGTGTTATGTTCTCGCATTTTTATTTTTCCTGTGATTTAGAATTCGTATGCAGGTAATTTCTGTATGTAGTTAAAACCTACAAATTTTGCTGAAGCCTCAACCTCTGATGAACCACCAAAAGACACTCAAATCAACTTAATGGGCCTCAATAATGAACAACAAGTTTTCTTAACCCAAGAAGACCAAGAAGCTCACACTCTCAAGCAATTCCAAATACAGTTAGGTGAGTCATTTGATTTTAGGGAAGGATATGATACAGCTATCTATGAAGCCCACAAGCAATACAATCTGAGGAGCAAAAGAATAGATGTCCCTAAAACCAATAAGTAGAAGGATATCAAGCAGCCTAACAAAGCTAAAATCAATAAATCCTCCGAGAAAGTCCCTCTCGAAACAAGTCCGAACCCACAAAATCCATTAATTAAAGATATATCAGATAATCAACTACCCAATAGTCATCCTTCCACTTCCATTCCTTCCAAAGGAAATGTGGAAGAACCTCCTGAAATTGATTTGGAAGCAACTTCAGCTCATGATACCACTCTTAAAAAGGACAAAAACACAGAAAATACAACAGTAAAAGAGAATACCACAACCCAAAATACAAAAACTCAAACTGAAAAACCTTTCAATCTGGAGACTGAAATAGGCAAATTAAAGATAGCCATTCCATTGTCAGAATTGGCTAAACATGATGTCTATAGAGAGTAGATTAGCAGATCACTCCAAGTTTCTGTGAACAACGATTTAGTTAATCTCTTTGATGACCAACTTGAATTAGTTTTTAGGCCTGAGGTAAATGGAAAATCAGTAGATGGAGGTGTTCCTCCTTTCTATGTAAGTTTGAACATACATGATAAAATACTTCACAATGCCATGTTTGATTCTGGTGCCTCTCACAACTTGATGCCTAAATATGTAATGGAGAAGTTGGAACTAGATATTACCAGGCCATACAAAGACTTGTTCTCTTTTGACTCAAGCAAGGTCAGATGTCTAGGACTGATTAAGGATTTATGTGTATCATTAGTACAATACCCTGCAAAAACCATTTTAATGGACATAGTGGTGGCTGATATTCCACCCAAATATGGCATGTTATTGTCTAGGTCTTGGGGAGCAAAACTTCAAGGATCATTACAGTTGGATATGTCTTATGCTACTGTTTCAGTATTTGGTCAACCAAAGAAATTATACAGAGAAACTTTAATGAAATATGTGGTCAGTAGCCAGGAGAAACCCCAAAATTTTCCCATTTACTCCATACACTCTGACATGGACTCCTTCATTTTCTACAATGCTGAAATTAAGCCTCCAACTGATGTAAAAGTTTTGGTAGTTGAACAAGAAGAAACTTCAAATGAAACCTCTAATATTCACGTTCAAGAAATTTCTGAGAACAATGATACATCAGAAATTAAAAGAAACTAGCTGAAAATAAAGAAATATATTTTCCCATACAGCAGATTATTCAGAATCCTAATACTGACTACGAACATGAAACCCTTTGGTACTTAGAATTTGATGGTTTAGTTAACAAATTAGGAGCAGGAGCTGGAATTTGGGTGCACAATCTAAAAAATGATCATGCTGAGGGTCATGCTTATAGGTTAAACTTCAAATGCACCAATAATATGGCTGAATATGAGGCTTTGCTCCTAGGACTTAAATTGGTCAAAAGTTTAGGGGCAAACAGGATATCAGTTTTGGGAGACTCCAATTTAATCATTCAATAGATTAAAGGGAACTTCCTCACAATTGATTCCAGACTGAGAGCTTATAGAGGAACAAAAATTGACCTCCTCAACACATTTCTTGAAACACAGCTTACCAAAGTTCCAAGGAAACATAATTCACATGCTCACAGCTTAGCAACATTTGCCAACACTTATAAATTACTATTTGAACCTAATCATCAGTTCACAGCTGAGATTAGACACAAGCCAGCCATACTTGATAATGTAAAAAACTGGCAAGTGTTTGACAATGATAGTCAAATTAACAATTTCTTGACCCTAGAAGAAGAGTTTTCCACCACAAATATAGACCTTGACACTGTCAGTGAGTTTGATCAAACAAATAAAATACAAACAGACATTTAAGTAGAAAATGCAAATCAAATGCTTCATCCAACAAAATTTACCAGTAAAGAAATGCAAGATCTGAAAGAAATAGAGATTGATGAGATCAATGGATCATTGAAGAAGAATCTGAAGTCATTGATTTAAAAGATAATCATTTGCCCAAAGGGTTGACTCCCTTGGAAGATTTCTTTGATTCTAATGATATCCCAAGGAAACCCAAAATGCAGCCTCTAAAAGCAAATATTGAAGACTGTAACATAAGGACTGAGGAAAATCCAAAAATGATAAAATTGTCCAAAACTTTCCCCCTGATCAAAAGCTTAAATATGTTGAACTGTTCAAAGAATTTCAGGATGTCTTTGCTTGGAGCTATGAAGATCTGAAATCTTATGACACTTCTATGTTTCAACATACAATACCCCTCAAAGAAGATCATAAACCATTCAAACAAAAGCTTAGAAGAATCAATCCTGTACTACTTCCCTTAATTGAAAAAGAAATCAAACGGATGTATGAAGCAGGAATAATTGCTCCTATCAGGTTTTCAGAATGGGTGTCTAATTTAGTACCCACTAGAAAGAAAACAGGGGAAATCATGTTGTGTGTTGATTTAAGGAATGTGAATAAGGTTTCTCTGAAAGACAATTACCCCTTGCCCAAGATGGATCACATTTTACAAAGGGTAGTAGGTTTCTCGAGGATTTCACTTTTGGATGGGTTCTCAGGTTTTAACCAGATTCTGGTCCATCCTGATGACCAAGAAAAAACTGCTTTTACAACACCATGGGGAACTTTCAAATATGTCAAAATGCCATTCGGACTTAAGAATGCTGGGGCAACCTTTCAACAAGCAATGGATATAGCTTTTGCAAAAGAAATCCATGATTTTCTAGTCATATATCTAGATGACCTTACTGTGTTTTCCAAATCTAGATCATTTGAGACAAGTGTTCTTAAAATGCAGAAAGTATGGCATCTCACTAAACCCTAAGAAAATCGTTGTTTGGTCTAGAAGAAGGCAAACTGTTAGGCCACATCATCTACAAAGATGGCATCAGAATTGATCCTGATAGAATACAAGCCATTCTACAAGTACCTCACCCCAGAAATGTCAAATAACTTCAAGCTTTCCTAGGGAAGATCAATTTTTTAAGAAGATTCATACCTAACTTGGCTGAATTAATCAGATTGCTAAACAACATGTTAAAAAAGGATTCCAAGGTTAAATGGACAGTAGAAGCCAAACAAGCATTTGAAGAAATTAAAATGGCTTTAACTAGAACACCAATCCTTACAAGTCCAAAGTTTGATAGAGACTTCATGATATTTTCATTTGCATCAAAACACACCACTGCTGCTGTTTTACTACAAAAAGATGACCAAGGATGTGAAAAACCTATAGCCTTTTTCAATAAAGCACTTAGGGGTGCACCTCTAAAATACCAAATTATGGAAAAACAGGCTTATGCACTTGTCAAAGCTATCAAAGACTTCAGAGTTTACATATTGTACTCCCATGTAATAACTTATGTACCTAGTACTGTTGTCAAAGACATCCTAACTCAGGAGGGAATTGAAGGCAAAAGAGGCAAATGGATAGCTAATATTCTGGAGTATGATATTGAAATAAAACCCACAAAGCTTATAAAAGGACAGGGATTAGCTAAACTCATGACTGAAACAAACTTTCAAGCCCTTGATATCTGAACTGGATAATGAACAGGAGATGGCCACTCCACAGATAAATTAGGCCTTCTTAGAATCACCTTGGTATGCTGATATAACTCATGTATTATTAAACCTGCAAGCTCCTCTAGGGTTATCCAGAACAAAGAAGAGATTTTTGAAAATGAAAGCTTCAAAGTTTTGTATTTTAGTTAGTGCCTTATTTTGGAAAAATCATGAAGGTATTCTATTAAACTGTTTAATAAAAGATGAAATTGACAAAGTGCTTAAAGAATTTCATGCAGGGGATTGTGGTGGACATCTTTATTGGAAATCAATAGCAGATAAAATCCTAAGGGCTGGATTTTATTGGCTCACCCTGTTTGCTGATGTGAAGAAATTTTTCACTTCATGCCATAAATGTTAAATTTTTGAAGGCAAGAGGAAACTTTGACCTCTACCCCTTAAACCAATTTCCACAGAAAAGCCTTTCCAACAATGGGGTTTAGACTTCATTACAGAGATCCATCCTCGCTCTTCTGGAAAGCATAAATAGATCCTCACTACCATAGATTATTTCACCAAGTGGATAGAAGCCATTCCTACCAGACAAGCCAATGATACGGTGATTATAGGATTCCTAGAAACCAATATACTGTCCAGATTTGGCTGTCCAGAAAAGATCATAACTGACAATGCTGCTGCTTTCAAATCCAAGAAAATGATAAGTTTCTGTCATAAATACCATATCAATTTGGGCCATTCCACAGCCTATTACCCTCAAGGTAATGGTTTGGTTGAGTCTTCCAATAATAGCCCGATCAATATTATTAAGAAAATGTTGGAAGAAAACAAGAAAAACTGGCACAAGAAACTCACAAATGCACTATGGGCAGATATATTAACTACAAAGAGATCCATTGGAACAAGCCCCTATGAGTTGGTTTTTGGCATGGAGGCTATATTTCCTTCATCTCTAGGAGTCCCTATAATGAAATTGCTATAAGAAGCTTAAGTGGAACCCAATGACATCCAGAGAAGAATAAATCATACTATCCATTTGCAGCAGACTAGGGAGGAAGTATACCAAAGATCTTAAGTGCTACAAGAAAAACTCAAGAAAATATTTGATAAGAGGACCAAGGCAGAAGATTTCTTCATTGAAGACAAGGTTTTAAAATGGGATTCCAGAAGAGAGGAAAAAGGAAAACATGGGAAGTTTGACTTCCTATGGAAGGGACCCTTTATCATCTAGGCTTTACAAGGGAACAATACTTACTTTTTTAAGAACTCGGATGGCACTGAAACAGAAGAAGGGCCAGTAAATGGTTGGATGCTGAAACACTGCTTTGATCCAACTGTTTGAAGCATTCTTGCCTTAACATGTACATACTATATCCTTAGTTTTATTTCAGTTTAGATTGGACAACAAAATTGCTAAAGTTGAAGCCCGAAGAGAAGGCCCTAAGCTTCACAACTATAACTGTCATACATATAATAAAGCAACCAACAGAAAGAGATTTCAGAGCACAATCAAAAAGTTATGGAGAAGGCTATCTGACATGCTCTTCTTGAATTTCCACCAGGGAAAGCCATCCCCAAGTGGAGCCACTGTTAGGTTCTTATACCAATAGGTGTCATATTTCATGATTGACATTTATGGGCTCTGCAATATGTTCATACCTTTTGGTCTGGTTGCCAAGGTTTTGCCTATTCTCAAGAAATCGAAAAATTAAAAAAAAAAAAAATGTAAAGAGGGTATGCCCTAAAAGAAAAATCAAAGGGCAAAAAGAATAAAATGGTCAAAAAAGTGAAAGAAATGAACCCCAAACAAAGGACCAAGAAAGTGTGCAAATCCAAAATGCCACTACTATTCTATTTTTGAAATAATCTGATGGTGTGTAGTTGGTTGTTTTATGCCCCCATTGATGAATGGCCAAACAACTTAATCTTGGCTAATTCATGGTTTGAATTTACTTGTTTTAGAGATAGAGAATAGAGTCTGTCCAAACTGTTCAATCTTGGCAGATAAGTAGATAGGTAGATAAGTAAAGGAGCTCAACAATTAAACCTGAGCCCTTGGATGTTATAAGTGTAGATTTAAGTAGAATTGTCATGAAAAGAAAAAGAAGATGATGAGGGTTTGCCAGTTCAAATGCACCCAAAGAAGAAATAAGAAAAAATGTTAGGCAAAGTAGGCTGGGTAAGCAGAATGGTGTTGCAGAATGTGACTTGTGATGTATTGGGTAAATATATAACTTTTAGTTCCATCACAAGAGCAAAGCAGATACTTTGATACAGCTCAAGCAAGGAAGAGTCTCATGACTAACTTCCCTGCATCCTTTTCCCCAATCACTTACTAATCTCCCCCCCAAAGATATTAAGATTTGCTTAATATCACTAAGCTACTCATTCCATTTCATCAGTGCCTAAGGTAAATCCCCATTTTACTTAGGATAAATGCATCAATATCACATAACCCCTCTTTTCCCCTTTAAGCCTAAGTTTCCTAACATTAAACTTGGCGCTTTCAGTCATTTTTCATATTAACAATTAAGTTTTATTATATAAATCCCTTGCAAAAATACCCTTCCCCGTATTACTGTAAGTATATAACATAACCCTCAAATATTAATATTCTGCCCCTAGTTAAACTATAACCGTAGCACTGTACAAACAAGGGATTAATGGTTCATCTGGAATTTATTAAAAACCCTCCCCGCACGCAAAACCTTGGGATTAATTAACATCCGGTTAATTAATAACCTAACTTAAACACCCCGCCAACCAATAAACATAGCCTCGACATGATTTATTAACGTCTACAATATTGGGCCCCTGCGCATTAACCCTCCACTATCTTCACAGAGTGCCCACCGTCAGATCTGGGCCCACTCATCCAACGGTCCATGCGCGTATCGCGACCCCCCTTCCGTCTGACAGTTAAGTCCTCGGGAGCCGGTGGTAGTGCTCCCGCACAGATGCCACACGTCGACCGCCCGCACTGCTCGCTGCCCTCCCGTCTGAAACTGCCCCAGCCCATAAGCAGTGTGGGCAAAACAGCTTACTGCCCTCCCACTGACCCTTCGCTGACATCACCACCACGTCACCATCCACCCTTACGTCACCATCCACCCTTCCGTTAAAAGAGAAAACGTCCAATCAAGCTGACGTCAACCATGCAATAAATGCCAAAATCACTAGCCAAAGCCAAAATTTTGTTAAAAACACGATAAAATGTCATTTTCATCATTTTCTCTGCGAGTAGTCTTCCATGCAAATTACGTCCCGGTGATTGCACGAGCGTACAGTCTGCCACCCTGCCGGAGAAGCCACAACGACGTGCTCTGCCATTACTCTTTTCAACTTGCAATTACATAATTCATCTCCTTGAGCCAGGTATTTACCCATTCGGCCAGTTACCCTACAATTTCAATTTTCCTCTAGAGATTTTACCTATAAAGACAAATTCAAGCTAAAAACAGTCCTTAGCTGCCATACAAAAGACCAAAACTGCTATTTAGCCCATCTTTTCCACAGAAGCTCAACCTCCGGTTTGAAAACACAAGAACCAAACATGGAAGCTCCCGTAGCCCTGAACGTTGTGCCCCTCAATGCACCACATAAAGACCAGGATTACTTACCCTTGGCTGATAGAGGTATTCAAATTAAAGAGTTATTTGGTAACATGAACCACCTCCAGGCATTTTGCCGAATTAGGAATAGTTATCTGAGCAAATCTGATATCTATGGAATATGGGAATCTAATCTTCCTAGGTATTGCCTTCCTTCAGTCAATGTTTTCCCAGATATTATCCACCAATGCTGTTCCAACTATGACCCTGTCACTAAAGAAATTATAACCCCATATCAAACTGTCCTTTTTTACATAACTACTGAATCCATCAATGAGATGTTACAGTTCAAACCCACTCAGCCTTTGGCTCCTCTTTCCATGGGATTTTCGCTTGAGCAAGGCTCTCAATTGCCCAATTCAGAAATAACCCATATTGCTCAAATGTTCATGAAACCAAATTTCCAGCCCCAAGGCCCACCTCCATATTTGCATGTCTGGTTCACTGAAATAGGAAAACTAATAATTGATATGATATTCTTCATCTTGGGATTCAAAACCAGTGAATTTGTTGATGAGACTACCTTAGTTTTGTTGTCAATATTTACTCCTGGACAGCCCCGTACTGTCAAGTATGACTATGCAATGTTTCTGCTAACAAAATCAATGAGCAATTCATAAATCTAGAGAGAGAAGGAGTCTTCAAGTACACCTCATTCATATACCAGCTTCTGCTATATTATCAGCCAGACAGCTTTTCATTTCCCATCAGGAAATTGGATTCCAAAGGAGAGCGGAGGTCTGTGATATTTTGGACCTCACTCTTCCACAATGTCCATGAATCCCCTTATACCTATTGTGAATTCGTTGACCTGTTTGTACATCCAACCACCACTCTATTGATAGGAGCTCCTCCTCTTAGGCTCTCAGCTGATATAAAGAAGATTTTACAGCTTTCCAGACAGTACAAGATAGGTGACTGGTATTTTTACCAGAATCACACTGAAATAAGAATATATGGCTGTGAACTATGCCCTTTCAAGCTGCCTAAATATGTGCCTATGAGACTATTTGCACTGGAGTATTTCAGGCAGCTTATCAATGCAGATTTAACCCACTTTTGTAGTGCAAAGAAAAAGGCTCAGTTGAGAATAAAAAACTAGTTAGGCCCTTTTGTTATCCATAAGAGGGAGGCATGGGAAGATGCTGATAAGATATTAGGGGAACAACTTAAATTGAAGAAGAGATTTTGGTGGGTACCATATGACCCAAATAGCTTTATAAGTGACAGAAAAGTAAGAAACAGGCTGTCAGTTTATGTACACCATAGAATCCCTGAAATTGAACAGTTTTCTAATCAAGATGACTGGGTAGACGATACATTAGTAGAACAAATTAGTGAGCAAGAAAATATTGAGAGGGCTATGAAAGACCTTGAAAAAACCCTTGACCTGGACATTTTTGGACAGGTATCCTTCAAGCTACCTCAACAAACAAGAGTTGGTGCATCGTCTGCTGGAACTTCTCAGCAGCCTGTACAAGAAACCAACACACCAGTTACAGGGTTTTCTAAGGGCAAGGAAGTGTTACACACAGAGCAACCAACAATGACAGATCAACAAGAGCAAATTCCTCCAGTCCAAACCAAAGCAGCAAAGATTCCTGCACTACAGACTCCTCTAAATGAGGAAAAAGGCAAAAAGAGAGACAGGGAAGACCCCACGCCCATGAGTGGACTTGCAAAACATACGGGTGCAAAGAGGCAAAGACTCAATCCTATGTCTGAGGAGGAAATATTTGAAGAAACAATAGGCAGTCTGAGAGGTGAAAGGGTAGTCAGCCAACATACTTCCCCAGTGGTGGACAGATCAAGTAGCTCACACCGGCAAGAGCTAGAAAGGCAACATAGTGTGGAAGTTTCATCTACTAGGCCACAAAGCAAACAGGCCTCCGACATCAAAAGGACATTCATGGAGATAAAGGCTAGAAACAACCCACTAAGGATTCAAATCTACAATCAGTATCTTAATATGGCCCCCACAAACCAACAAAGATTGATGTTTGCCTATGATATTAAGGAGGGAAAAATGATCATGAGTTATTTTAAGCCCAAGGTGCAGCAACCATAATCAGCAGCTGATTACATCAGGACAAATTTGGAGGTCTTGGCCAAGGATATTCATCCTATGGACCAGATCGAACTGCACAAATAGACTGGAGAGATGGTCTACTCCACACTAGCTAATAAAGCTACGTTAGCTCATAAAATGCAAAACTCCTTGGAGAACACCTCTGCTCAGCTAGATTTGGAGAAAACCTCTTCTCTTGCTAAGGACAACAAGATAAAATCTTTGGAGGAGATTATCATTGAGCTGGGACATGACCCAAAAGATGCTAAGGGCATAAAGGCACTGATGAAGAAGAAAGAGGAAGATATTGCTGCCCTGAGGAAGCAGCTTAAACTCCCTCCTACCATGCATCCACAGACAGTGGAAGTTGTAAAGTAGAAATCCGAAGAGGACATGATGGAATTTCTTATGAAGCTCAATGAAAGGTTAACTGATACAACACATGCATTGGAGGCAATGCTAAAAGAAAAGCAGGGAGAATCAACCTCCCAACCACCTGAAGTAATCCCTGCAGTCACAACTGCCCCTTCCACAATTGTAATAGCATTGCCTCCCATTGTTCCAGCAGCCACAACAGAAATAACTACAGGTACATCAGCGGTAGCAACAACAATAGCACCAGGCAGCAGCACTAGCATGACCACAGAGGAATTGATAAAATCCATGGAGGAATTAAAACTCCAAGTATCTGAATTGAAACTGGTCAAGGAACAATTGGCAAAACTGGAAAAAATCTATGACAAATCCAAGATGACTGTGGCATAGAAAACAAGGGAGGTTAAAACATTAGAGAACAAGGTGAAAGCATTAGAAAATGATCTCTCTTAGGATAAACCTCTGGGAGAAATCAAAGGCATTTTGTGGGCCAACATCAATAAATTCTTAGTAATATGTGGAGATCTATCCAGGTTATTTATGAACAGATTGACTTGATAACAGCGGCCCAAGTGGAGATTCAAAAGACAAGAGCTTTATTGGGACAGATGCCTGAACAAGCTAACTGGCTAATACATTTTTTGAACACCAAGACCAGCGAAGAACTGCAAGCATTGGAAATCACAGACAGAACAGGCACCATTCTAGAGATCAAGAGAGTTCTAACCAAGAGAAATTTGATGCAAAATTTGGAAAGGAGGTGCCATGACATGCAGGTGGAGATTAATTCCTTCACATAAAAATTTGCAATTTTGCAGAATAGGGGTCTACCCAGTCCTTTAACAGGTAGTGACTGGCTGATGAGACACATAGATTATGTACATACATTGAATACATATCCTGCTGATCAAGTTAATGCATCATCAAGTACTTCAGGAGAGAAGGCACTTCCATCTGGCCAAGCCCTCTATGACAATTTGGAAAATTTATTCTATATTGAGCATGAAGTGAGACATCTATTCACCCTGCAGCCCAATTTCTTCAGGTACACAGAAATTGATGAGACTTTGAGAAAGCTGCAGAGACATAAATTCCCAAAACCAGAGTGGTGGAAAGAGATGTTAGGAATCTTATGAACTTATCTTTGGTAAAGTAAAATTTTGGGTCATCTACCATAAATGCAGAACATGAATGCGTGAGGATTAGACAGATAAAAGAGTATCAGATCAGAGTTCAAATGTTTGACCAAGAGGGAGCAGACATCACAAAGTATCAGTGGAAGACAACTGTAGAATGACTCACAAAGTCTACCTCCAGCACATCTGACAGTACAGAGCAACGAGCACAACATCGCTTATGTTTCCCTGTTATCAAGACTATTCATCTCTATCTTTTGTAAAAAATGATGAATCATCACTAGATATTATCTGTCTGAGATATTTCCTGAGATATTTTGTGAGATATTTTGTATAAATACCCCTCTTAACGAAGTATTTGGGGTTGGTGAACCATTCTAAAACTTTGCTATAAAACTGAAATCTTGGAATACAAAAGATTTGGAATCAACTGTTGTTGGACTCTCTGGATGTAGAATTGAAGCAGATGGACTTGTCACAGTATTCTTGAATCGGCTAGTGGACCAATAAGTCCCCTATATCCTCTGTGTTGTAGTTTTTCTAGTTTCATTATATCACCTGTGTTTTACAATCTAAATGGTAATGATAAAGATTAATTCAGAATTTGCTTGACTGCACTCTGTGTTTCATTCATTATCGTTCTCTGTGTTTTCTTCAGAATTAGTATAAACAATGTAACTCTTAAATGCTCCTATTTCCTAATTCTCTCATATTGATTATTTGCTTGGGATTCTTAACTGCTCCTTAGTAATAATCATCCATTTTCATGTGTTAAATATGTTGAAGGATTCTTAACCACATTTCAACCATTTTAGGCCCATCCCATCCAATACAAATCTCTGTTTGCTCCCTGCTTGACTACCTTGCTCTGTGAAACCATCCTCTGCTAAGAAACTAAATCCAAAAATCCATCCTCATTGACTCCATTAGCCCAATGGACTGAACTTCTTAGATTCACACCTTAGTTCTATTGAAACTCACCACCCAAAAATCAAACAAACCCTTGAACTTCATAACTAGCCTAATACCTTTCACAACAAAGTTAAATCATAAAGAGAGAGCCCTCTCTGGATGCAGATTGGCTAGAATCTGTGTCTAAAAGATTGGTCTGTGGTTACCTCGGCCGTATTCCCTTTCTTACAACTTTTGGGAACAACCTGAGTGATAACAGGAGGGAAATCATTCAGAGATACCTTGGGATGTTGGGGTAGCCACCCGGGCTATGCATGAGATGGAACTAAATGGCTGAGTTTCTCAGAGGGTGAGCAACATATTCAATAGGGGGTGATGATGGGCCTCTTTAATAGGTAAATAATAAGGCCCATCTGGACTTCCTTCAACCTATATTTACCTCCTTGCTCATATTTATTGGCATTTTTTAGACTATAATGTGTATGTTAGGAAGACTAGAGGATGGTTGTCAGATCTTGTTGGGTTGTGTTATATTCTTTCCATGACTAGCCCACGTAGTTAACCGGGGGGTTAGAGGGGGGGCGGAGCACCCCCTTCATTGCGCCAATTATGTAGCAAGGGGGGGGTCACATGGGGTTAGAGGTGTACCTATAACCCCACTTTATGGGGTTCGGGGCAGCACCCCGGAAAATTTTGGTTTTGGACCCTATGCTAGGTTGGGTGGACCCACCTATGATTTTGTGCATGATTTTCGCACGTGTTTTTTGGATGCGATGGTTTTTTGTCCATTGTATTGGATGCTTTGGCATGTATAAATATGTATTGTAACATTGAAAGGAAAATAATGAAAAATCAAGTTGGTAGTCCCGATTTTGGGATCTAGGGGAAAATCTCTGTGTATATGTGTTTTATGTGTTATGCTCTTGCATTGTTTA